>OZ026630.1:57985622-58118122 GCA_964020975.1 Hermodice carunculata | reverse complement strand
CAGATTTTTTTCAGAGGGCCAAACAAAACACAGGATTGGTATAGCTAGGCTAAGCCCCTTTTCCCAATGGTTGTAAATACTGAGCTGTATGTTCTATGAGACCAAAAAAAAAAAAAATTCTGATGGAAGCTATAGGTGGAAAATAATAAACCAAGACACGGCCCAATTTCTGATGTGTTGAAATCTTTAAAGAAAAAATTCAGAAAGGTCAGTCGCAAATGTATAATGGACCAGAAAAAGAATAAATTCTGCAAACTTCATTCATTATTTGCAGATATACAGAAAACTTCCACAGTTCTGGAACAAGATTTTAATTCAACTTCGTAAAAGTCCTAATTCAACCCTCAAACCTGATGAGGACTTTGCTGCTTATCATTATTGTGTGATGGGTACTCCTCAGGACTGCCCGAATATAGATATTAGGCAGTGGGTCAAAAATAAGGTAACAGAAGCCTCAGTTAAGGTGCCTTAAAAGAGCATCTGAGAAAAAGATATCCAATTGTCTTTTAAGAAACTTGATTTTGCTTTCTCTCCCGGTAGCGATGGTGTAACAGCAGAACACCCGATTCACGGCAATTGTAATATCTTGAGGCGTCACCTCCTTGTACTTAATTCAGATACTTTTATTCACACAATCGTGCCCACTGTCCTCCAAACTGGGCTCATTGTGCCTATACTGAAAAAGTCCCAATGACCCCTCCAATTGTCGGTCAATTACAGAATGTTCTATATACTCAAAAGTAATTGAGCTGTTAACTTATATACCAGAATATATACTGCTTCAGATACTCAGTATGGATTCAGAGAAAAGCGTGGAACCGACCTGCAGATATGCAAATGATATAACCTTAATTTCTTCTACAGCCCCTGGTCTTCAATCTCTTATCGACATTTGCCAGGGATATGTTTACATTTGGCCGTAGTAAATCAAAATGTCTGGTCCCTGGTAATATCCATATTTTTGCTCCGGGTCACCTTACCTCCCGGTTTTCGAAGTCTTAAGGTGAAAATCCAATAGGAAAGGTCAGAATTAGCTCTGAAGTGTATATTTGCCCTAATACACAGCCAAATACACAAAAATTTGGAGGGTATATAGAGCTGTGTATTCCCATTGGTTTGCATGTTAAAGTAACCTTAAATAATCTGGTCACTTTAGTAGCCGTGGTTATATGATTATTGTGAGGTATTTACGCATTTAGATTTACTGTGCGAAATTTGGTGTCTCTATGTGCAGTTGTTTTTTAAGTTATTAAGTTGCAAATTCCAATGTAAAGTAATGGGAATACACAACCCTAGCCCTCCAGTGACTACAGTGCCCTCTTTTAGGCAGGGCTAGAACCTTCTGTTCTTGTCCTCGCCTATTGTAACAGGGGATGTTAAAGGTATTAGTGATTACTTATTGCCATCTAGTGGTGAACCAGCAAAACATGTCTGCAATCATATCTAAGGCCACTGTTATTATTACATGATTGACATGTAGCCTACCATTCAATATTCTGTGGCACTCCGCTTATCTGCCGCGGTCCTGACTAGCTTAGTAGTCAGGTGGCCTTTAGTACGAAAAAAAGCCCTATCCCACTGTCGCAACTTTGCGCTCGGCATGCCCACAGCCCCTGCTGATGATGCCACCTGGCAGGGTCATGGGAGCCCTAATAAGGGCTACCTTCTCCCTTCCCTTGCTAAGTTTGCCCTCTATTCTCTTCCGTGACTAATCCTAAGATATTATTCCTACTCCCGCAGCATTGCACCAACAAGTCTTTCACTGACTGTAAACCAACTCTACTTCCTGGAAAATCGCCCTTCAATCCTAGTATCCATGCTAACCTATCATTCTCTGCCATGACCCTTACTTGCTCTAAGCTTTTACACTGCCCATCACTTGTTCTCCATTGTACAAACAGCTGGTCTCTAAGCGCTCTATAACCTGTACACCATATCATCAGATGATCAATGGTCTCATCCACATCCTCCCTACGCCCCCTGCACTTCCCATCACTCCCATTCGTCCACTTCTGTTTCCTCTTCTCCAGATTGACCACTCCTGCTCTGCCCTGAAATAACAGTCTAGAACCCTTGCTACCATCCCAACATTTAGTCTTCACTGGCTTGTCTACAGCTCTTTATGCTTTCAGTGTGCTTTTTTCCTCAACCCCTCTTTTCCACTGCTCCACACATTTTTCTTGAATCACCTTTTCTATAAACGATTTCCACGCCACTTCAATCTCATCTGGCCCTTTCAACTCATGTTTCTCAGCTAACTTGTTGTCTATTTCTTGAACCCATTTTGTCTTTTCACTAACAGCCTCAATGAACACCATCTTTCTGCATTCGCCTGTTGCAAATATCCCCAATAGCTCTTCTATCTCTTATTGGTAACCATTGTGCTACTGGAATTTCCCATTGAGATAAGTGTCTTAAGCTTATCAACAACACAAACACCAAAGGCAAGAGAAATGACTTCAAAGGGGCTCACTGACTTGGCAATTTGATTGACAGGACATGGTCATAACATCACAAGCTTTAAGGTGTGATGTCACAGCCTTTAAGAATGATGCTGTCACACCCCTTTCTTGAAAAGTGGTCCACTTTTATCAATCTATTTTTTTTGTGATCTGCTTTGCCTTGGAGTTGCATAGTCCAGGTGAGGATCGTTTACCTCACATGTAAACGTTAGATGCAGCGCCGCCAGGCGGGCGATCTATAGACTATCCAATATGCATGGGGTATGTCGGACCCTGGTCTCCACTCTCACATGAAATCCTATCTGTGGAAGACAATAGGAGTCCCCAGTCTCACTTACGGTATGGACTGCATTTACCTCCGTGAGCGTGACTGGGCACTTCTGGAGTCTACACAAGGTAAAGTTGCGAAAAATTAACTCGGTTTTGGTCAACGTCACCATCATCCCTAGCTACTGAATGTTTTGAAAATCCCAACCATCTTTGACGTGGGGAAACGTGATGTTGAAAACAGCGTTCCGAATCAGTAATGTTGATTCACCGGATGTTGTCAAAATTTTTCTCTAGTTATATGGCTACGTATGGGACTTGGACAAACTGTAGTGTTTGCGAAGCTTTAAGCAGTCATCTGCTCCTGCCGGTCCAGCAGACGGCATAAAAGACACGCTGGGCTACCTAATCAACCATTCAAAGTTTAACCGTCGAGGCTCCATGGAACACCAACTCCCTGAACTTTTATTAAAACCATGGCAACTTTTCATCACTGATCTGGCTATACTATGATTTAAAGATTTTGTGTATAATTTGATTTATTTGTAGATATGTTGTATATATTATGTATCCTTATCTTGATTTTTTTTAAAGTTTCCCTCGATTTCGGGGGGCTTTAAAATAATAATGTAGGCCCCTATCCTTGTTTTGATGTTTTTTTTTTAGTTTTCCACGATTTCGGGGACTTGATAATAATAATAATAAGAAGAAGAAGAAGAAGAAGAAGAAGAAGAAGAAGAAGAAGAAGAAGAAGAAGAAGAAGAAGAAGAAGAAGAAGAAGAAGAAGAAGAAGAAGAAGAAGAAGAAGAAGAAGAAGAAGAAGAAGAAGAAGAAGAAGAAGAAGAAGAAGAAGAAGAAGAAGAAGAAGATTATTTCTTGTATCACCCAAAGATGTGAAATTTTTAACACATCGTGCAATGCAAAATGCAAAATGTAAAACTGCTCCCGATGGAGATGCCCCACCGCCGCTAGACTTTGCATTTCGAACGGAGGCACGCTTACGGGATATTGACATTGATGCTCACAATGTAAGAAAAGTCTTATCTTTCCTCAGACTTTCCTCTGCATCTGGCCCTGACAATATAAGAAATATGTTGCTTAAAAATATTCCTAAATCTATATGCCAACCAGTGGCAAATATCTTTAAACTATCCTATTTTCCGCTTCCTGGAAGAAAACTAATGTTTGCCCTGTTTATAGAAAGTCCAACCGACAGATTAATAGCAATTATCGCCCAATATCTCTTTCATGCATTGTCTCAAAAGTCTTCGAACGACTGACATATAGTGCTCTATCCGAAAACTTGACGATCAATAACCTACTCAATTACAAAAATTCTGGATTCAAGTCTAGCGATTCTACCATAAATCAACTCGTATATACATCCTTCATAACATCTATAATGGCCTTGAACATTCCGATGAAGCTAGAATGGTCTTTTCTAGACGTTTCTGAGGCCTTTGGCAAGGTATGGCACCTTGTCCTTTTCTTTAAACTTCCTCATTTAGGCATTTGTAATACCAAGGAGGCTAGCCTCCTTAGTAATACCCTATTGTCGTGGATCAAAATCCAGCATTCCTCCCGTCATTTTGCTCTCAATGTTCACCTTACATTAAAAATCCACATTGGTAGCGACTGTTTAGTTGAAATTTTCTTTTTTGGCAGCAAAGAATTATCGAATGAATACTGAAAATTTTGAACCTGTTTAAAAGTATATAGCCGATACCAGACGTTTTGTATATTAATTACCACCCTGTGTATTCCATATGTCTGCCTGTGTATTCCCGAGGGAGAAATTCTTGCTGTATACTATTAGACAATCCAGGATAAATAAATATGTTTAACTTTTTTATATCCCAATTGACACTTTAAATTGGCCTCTTGGCAAACATCTTGCCAAAACCGATATCTTTTCCCTTTGCTTCCTGTTTTCAATTGTAATACATATGACTCTATTTGGGATACACGGGCCTACAACATATACTGCCAGTTTAACAATTTTTTGCAGCCCACTATTCACGTGCATCTTAACCCCTGGCAAATTGACGCCGCTGTTAAGAGCTATATAAAAAAATGCCATTCTAACGTCCGAAGTAGTAAGAGTTCAGGTAAACTTGATGAGCTTCAGTTATTACCAATTACTAAAGTTTGATGTACTTGCCCTATCTGAAACTTAGCTTGACGCTACTTTTCCCGATCAACTCTTACTTCTTGACACCTTCAAGAGATCGTCCAATAGGACGAGAAGGAGGGGTCCTTATACATGTTTCCTCCTCACTAACATGTCGTAGGCGCAGGGATCTTGAAGCTTCTCAACTCTGAACCACAAACAAAAGTTGTAGAATTTTAATTCATGCTAATTAGAGGCCCTTGAGAAGTTTAAATGTTGAATATGGTCTAAACTGTTACAGGAAGAGATGTCATTCCAAATTTTATTCCTGGGTTTGTGCTGTAGGTGCATCTAATAAACCGCAAGCATAATTTATGTCACTTGAAAAGTTGAAATGTTGAATATTTTCAAAACTTTGGAACCATAAATGAATCAAAGTTGCGATAAAAATGTACTAGAACTAGCTTGAGTTTCTCGTT
The DNA here is from genome assembly GCA_964020975.1 of Hermodice carunculata. Classification (NCBI taxonomy): domain Eukaryota; kingdom Metazoa; phylum Annelida; class Polychaeta; order Eunicida; family Amphinomidae; genus Hermodice; species Hermodice carunculata. Next base: position 58,112,804 of record OZ026630.1, on the reverse strand, counting down.
ATATGACCAAATCTTGTTTGTTTGTTTTTGTTCTTTTGTTGTTTTTTTTTTTTGTTTTTTTGTTTTTTTGTTTTTTTGTTTTTTGTTTTTTTGTTTGTTTGTTTGTTTGTTTGTTTGTTTTTTTTGTTTTTGTTTTTTTTGTTTTGTTTGTTTTTTTTTTGCTGACATATGACATTCTGTTTTATCAAGAATTATTTCTTTCGGTTCGGCATTTCCTATTTATCCGAATATTTTTTAAATGCCAAGAGCCTTATTTTGCTACTTTTCTTGGCTTTAAATTTCATGTTTATGTTTCCCGTCATGTAGCTTTTCCAATTTCAAGTTGAATGCACAAGGGAACAACTTCCCTTTGCAGGCACATAGGCAGATTTGCTTCAAAGCACATCGTCTTTTCTAGTTCTCTTCTAATTGCCTGTGACCTCAACTACAGTTGTTCAGATTGGAATTCCTCTCAAGAGGACAGTGACCTCGGCCTATAGCGTTGTTTGACCTTGCTTCTCAAGGTTGCACCCCTAAATTCGCCACAGAGGGCACCACAAGGGTATAGTGACCAGTACTGTAGGATTTGGCTTGACTAGAGTGGTGGAATTTGTGGTAGGCTGAAATCCATTACATATATTTTCAATTCAGATTTTGCAATCATAAAATAAAGTGATTTGAATATCTAATTTTGGGCATATTTTTTTCCGGGGGATCGGAAATTATAAAGTTATATTTGGTGCGGACAGATGAAAATCCAACATGACTGCGTTCAGGTGGGGCAAGTCAAAAGTTTGGTGTTCATCATATATATGTCAATGCCTCTTATTTTGTAAGTCAGACTGGTACTTAATTGGTGAGTATAGTCTTCTTTAAAGTTAAGCCTTTTACTCTCAGATATGCCAGGATGTGTTACAATGGCCGTCAATGAGAAATTTGATTTAGTGGTACCATTTCAACATAACCTTTTTCAGCTTATAAATGAACCTGCTGGAAATGGTTGACCTCATTATCACCGACTCTCCTGGCCTGGTACTCAATTTTACCGTTTTACATCTCTCTCTCTCTCTCTCTCTCTCTCTCTCTCTCTCTCTCTCTCTCTCTCTCTCCCTCTCTAAAATTCATTCTATATTATCTATACTCATGAGTAATAAATAAACAACACAAAACATCAATAAAACTAACTTTATTTTTGGCCAAGCAGAAAGTGTTGACACAACTCAACTAAAGGGAGAACAAAGAAAAAAACACGACAGAAGAACAACAAAACTTTTGAAAAGTCAACACAAACCCGCCTAAGAAACGCAAAGTAATTAAAATAAATAGTTTAAAAATTGGGTGGGTGGGTTGGAAAAAACAAAACGTCCGTCCATGTGGAGAATTCAGAGGCACTGAAATGTTACCGGTAAAAAACAAAGAAAGAACCAAAATTTCGCGGCAAAAGGATCACATAATCCTAAGAATCAATAAAGATCCCACTCAAGTCACTATGTTGTTATACAAATCAAATACATTCTAGTGGTACTTAGACCACCAAGACGTAAGTAATTAATATTCATTAAGTGACAACCAGTGAACATAGAAACAGACTTCCCATGTGAAAATCTAATAGTCTGACGTAACCACCAATGAATCTCATGTAAATTCCTATTCGACTGAATAGGAGACATTCATATTTGACTGCGATCCTGCTCACTTCCTGTGTTGCCTGGGCAACAGACTGATGCTTCAACCATGATCACGGTAGATTTGTATTATATACTACATAAACTTCCAACACCTTTTCAACCAAAAGAGAGTCCGTTTCTAATTATTTTAGGCATCCTTTATGTTTCCAATATATGTTAATACATTTTCTTAAGATTGTTGTGTGTTTGTGTTGTTCATTTTGTTGAGAAAGTACTTTTGACCATGCTAAATACATGGATCTGCCCTTATGCAGGTGGCCCCCCTTTTTTGCTCAATAGGTGTTAGAGTAGGACGGCATTTAGATATGAACACATCCTATTAGCTATTTTGATTAGGATCAAAATAACCCTTTGATCATGCAACTGTTTTCTGCTCTCTAGCCCGTACTATCACACTTTCAAGACCGAACTTCCAACAGACACGTTTGGAATTATTTTAAATCAACTTTCCCTATTAAACCTTAATTTTGCATTTTTATCAGCACCATGGAGCGCAGCTCACCAAGTCTATGATACTTTGACGACATCGTTTCATATTGGGTAGATCTGTTTCTAGAAATCTACCGCTAAGATTTTTTTCCCTTCAGAGAAGTTACTGTTAGGGCCCTTTGATGAGCCCTGGATTACCTTTGAGATTAAAAAAAAAAAAAGGTTTATTCGTGATCACAATCGTGCATGGAAGCGCTTGAAGAACGTATCTAATATGCCACGCCCCTTTACTTTCGACGTTTACACAAAGGTCGAGAGCTTCTACCAGTTTTACAAGAAGTCAAGTTATTATTTGGGCAACAAAATTCGGAAATCAACTTGATCGTATTTTCTCAAATTAGTGGAGGAGCCTATCAATATTTGTCTTGAGATCCATAATTCATCACGATATTCCCTCACAAATGGAAAACGACAAAATTATATCCAGCACTGCAGAAAAATGTAATATATTTAATGCACATTTTGCAAGTCAATACACAACCTTTTTCAACAATCATCTCCTCCAATTCCCGAATTTAGATACCATACATAGTCTAGATTAAATGATATCGTATTCTATGAAGAGATTGCCTTCGGAGTTCTTTCGTCTCTTGCCACCGCGCCTGATAATTTTGGAAATATCCTGCTCAAAAATACTGCCGGTTTTATCAGCTCTCGTATTAAAATATTTAAACTTTCCCTTAACCATGCCTACTTTTCCTCTTCCTGGAAACGTTCCAATGTATGTCCTGTTTACAAAAAAATCAGGCGCATGAAACAGATGCCTTGCCAAGTGCAAGCAATGCACACCCTCTTACTCCCCCCTCCCGCCCCGCCCCCCCCCCCCCGCAAACTGTACTTATCGCAGTCATATCGGGCTTCCAATCAAAATATGTGAAATCTTCCCTGCCAAATACACTTTAAAAATTTGTCATGTAGGCTGAGTTATACATGTGTCAGTTCTAATGACTCTGACGGATAGATATGTTTGAATTTTGTCCTGCACATATTGTAGTTTGCTTACCATAAGGCGCACACCACCATTATGGAAAAAAAATGCACTCAGTTTTTTTTTGAAGTACACATGTGAAAATATATTTCATGTGTTGGAATCACGGCAGCTCCCTGGGCACGAGGTGACCCCCAGGCGTGACTACAAACGGATCGATCAACCAATGAGATTTCAGCATTCAACAAAACCCTGGCGTGAATGTAGAGGCGGTTGTATGAACGGAGAGTTTGCCACGAGCACAGCAACAAAAGTAATTTTTACGCTTTATTGGCAGGTACAAAGTGCATTTCATTTGAATGCACAAAACCTTTAGTTAATACAATGACGGAAGAAAACATGGGTATTATTTTTGTTTGAAGTCCTGTATGCATCTTTTTTGTCCATCACAAATCAGCGTGTGCCTGCCGCATAATTGTCAAAGCTTTTCATAGCCTACCTTCTTAGTGTATTTGTATGGTCAGTCTTCCGCCCTATCGAGGCTGGGATCCCTCAAAAAACAACAACAACAACAACAACAACAACAACAACAACAACAACAACAACAAAAAAAACCCTTCTTATGTTTTTAAAACCAGGGATGTGGAACATCCCTGATAAAACAAAGGCGTCCCCATTGACACGCGCTGCAGGTATGGGAAGGGGTGTGTTGGGGGAGGGGCTGCATTGCTCGCACTCGGCAAGTCATCCTGTTTCATGTGGTTCTAATTGCTTGCGACGAGTTACTTTTCATGATCAGTCTTCCGCCCTATCCAGGCTGGGATCCCTCAATAGTGTATCTCGGGCCCTCTCTTTTTCTTAGACGTAGTATACACAAATGATCTGATTGATAATCTCGCATGTGACGTCAGACTATTCGCCGATGAAACAAGCATACTTGAAATTGTCAACAATCCTGTCGAAGCATCACTCCAACCATGGAGCTACTATTCTCCGTGCTCCAACTGAATACCGATAAGTCTGTAATAATATACTATTAGGGTAGGCTTTGGAGAGTGATCTTCAATGCCACCAAATCATTATCTGTATTTTTTTTTTCGGCCAAGTGTGTGAACCTCATCACCCACCTGTATTCCTGGGAGGCCCGATCGCCTTGAATCGATTCAGTGCAATGGTGCCAAAATATGCACTGGTGCTTTGAAACGGGTTGAAACACACGTCACACGTTAACTTATTGCGTGCACTTGGGTTTTAACTTACTGCGTGAACTTGAGTGGTCAGCTCTTGCACACAGGCGGAAATACATGAAACTTGTCCTCGTCTACAACATGTACCACAGATTGACTCCTTCCTACCTGTATAATCCGGTACCCTCTTTTCTTCCTGGTCGTGCTCTCTGACTCTCAAGGTCCGAACGCCTCATTAAGTTAGAACGTCACGTTTCAGTAACTCTTTTCTCTCAGATGCAATAGGAGAGATTTATACTATCTGGGACCCTGTGCTGCCACCTAGGCTGCAGCAAGGAACTTGACAGGAAGGAGGGTAGGTTCATGCATCAAACAGGACCAAAACGAGTGTCTATGATAAAAGTAAAAGTAACAAACGACTCAAGAACGCAGGAAGCTTGTAAAAAGTCATGCACTAAGTTGTTTAAACACACAAGATTATAAAATTGTTAAGAAAATTTGATTCTGTGTTCAGTCGAAAACCGTTATTTCTGGATGGTTTAGTGACATAACAGGTAAAAGTGCCTTCATCATGACGGAGGGATAGTTCTGTTGCCTAGCAACTGAGGGGACCAGAGCAGGTCTTCGGTTAATATAGTTGAATATGAATGCCTCCTATTGGACGATGGAATAACTTTCCATAGACATCAGAGAATCGATTTCCTTGCATTTATTTAAAATCTAAACTGAAGTTTTCTCTTCTAGCCACTGATAGTGTTCCTGATCTTTATCTTCATCGTGATAGATTTCCTAATATCTGTCATACCCAATTTCGCCCGAGACACTTTAGATTAAATTCCAACCTTTACAAAGTGAACATCCTCCCATAGTCATATTGTGCCTGTTCTTACCCCTCTGAAGAGTCTAACAATTTTCTTTTCCCATGTCCTAATCACATTGTTCAGATAAAGAAATTACTTCAGACTGTTATCCCTGTGACGGGGTTAGCCCTTATCTTATTATTGTGTCTGGGTGCCAACCCAGACATTTTATTTTTCCAAAAATTCTTTCTTTCTATCTTCTTTCTTTCTTTCTTTCTTTTTCTTTACGACCAAATTTGTCCGGAGTTTTTCTCGGACACTATTATTCCGAAAACCACCAAACTTGCCATTATGACTGACCCACCAGTGAAATTAGGCACCTGACTTGGAATAGTCATGATGTTAAAAATTATGTAAATTGTGGGCAATTAAAATTTTAAAAGCTTTGTATCTTCAAAAATAATATAGATAGACACAAAGTTCTGACTTACACATATAGGTTTGAGACATCTGGCAAATCCAAGAGCATGCAAACAAAAGTTGGGTAATTTAAATGTATGCTAAATTCAGTGAATTTCCCAACAATCCACATTTTGATTACTTTTTCTTCTGCACTGCATGTTATATAAGCCTCCATGGTGCTAGGCAACCATTTTGCATTCATGATACTTGAACCTGTCTCATAGGCAGCCTTCTGGCCATGCCTGCTGGTTTTATGGTTTGAAAGGTTTAGGTCTTATGGCAAATGGGAGGTGGGGGTGGAAACTCCCAACAACTATGTAATAAAGTTCTCAATAAAATACAGAGAATCTCTTTCTGTTCATGCAAGAAACATATCTGATCCAAGTTCACACGAATGCTGCACAGAGCTGTAAGTGCACCATAGCTGGGACTGACCAGTCAGAGTGTTCTAGCTGGTCTGTGCCTGAGGCAAGGAGTCTGCTAGTCTTATCAATCAGTCCCAAGGGACCAGAGGGACTCGACTTCTAGGCAGAACAAGCCAGAGTGTACCCTCTGTTAAAATAGACTACACGCAGAGCTGAGTTTGCTGGACCGGATCGAAGTCTGACTTACAGTCCTCAGTGACTGTTTTCACATTTTGGTGAATTTTGAAAAAGAGTGTGGATTTGTGTCATCTCAATGGACACTTTCATGTCTTTGTTTTCTTGTAACCAGTGAGATGAAGCCTGTTCTTCATAGCCAATACTGAGTCAGTATAGTGCATGTCTCAGTTTACAGGTAAATGTACATGTAGTTTTGTGACAGCATCTGTTAAAATTTGTTTATGTAATGAAGGAAGAAAGACAGTTTTGTATTGCATGTATACGCATCCCTCTGAATTATAATATGTGTACACTGTACATGCGCATATACTCATCAATACTGCCCAGAAGGGCTGACCCTCTCAGGAGTGTGCACTTTTCTCTGGTCGCAAAGGTGCCCATTGTAGAGAGGTTTCACTGTACAGTGACACCTGCAATTTAAGACCACCCCTAATGCCAGACAAAAGTGGTCACATAGGACAGGTGGTCTTTCATGTCAGATAAATTAACAAAGAAATAAAAGACCAATGTCTTTCTTTTTCTTTCTTTCTTTCTTTCTTTCTTTCTTTCTTTCTCTCTCTCTCTCTCTTTCTTTCGTTCTTTCATTCATTCTTTCTTTCCTTTCTGACCAAGTTGGTCCAGTGTTTTTTTTTTTAACACTACTGGAAAAAAACCACCAAACTTGCCATGGTGACTGACATAACCAGCAAAATTGTGCATCTCATTTGGAATAGTCATGATGTTTAAAATTATGCAAATTTTAGAGGCAACAAAAATTTTAAAAGCGCCATATCTTCCAAACTATTGCAGATGGACTCGAAATTTCAATGTGCATATATTATACCTTTGTGACACTTGCCACTATAATGGACAGCATAGTTGTAGAATTTCAAATTATGCTAATGAGGGGCATTAAAAAATTTAAAAGTTGAGTATCTCCAAAACTATTGTACATAGAGATGCCATTTCAACTTCAATTTTTAGGTTTGTGGCAAAGCCACATCCAATGAACCAAAGCTGTAGGATTTTAATTTATGCAAATTAGGAGAATATGCAAAATGTAAATCTTTAATAGCTTCAAATCTATTATACAGGTGCCATTTCTACTTCAATTTATGGGTTTGTGGCATAACCCCATCAAATGAACAATAAACCAAAGTTCTTCTAGGCTTATGATTCATGCAACTTAGACAAATACACAAAATTAAAATGTTGAATAGCTTCAAAACTATTATAGATAGTAGTTTCATTCAAACTTCACTTTATAAGTTTGGGACATGGCCAAATCCCTTGAACCAAGAAGCAAAGCTGAGCATTTTATTTTTTTAAAAAATAGGCTAATACACGAAATTTAGATTAAGTTGAACAATGGCAAAGTATAGCATTTCAAACTTTTCTCATTTTGAAGGCACCCAGACAGATATTCACATATTCCTCTATGGCAGTGATGTTTTATCTGATCGTCAGAATATTCACATACGCGAAGCGTTTCAACAGTTCATTGCAGATACTAGACGGTTCAATGACAAACGTTTCTGTAATTTCACTGATCGATGGTTCTGGCTGGATTTATTTGTATTATGTATTCCTGTAGAGCAGTCATAGGGTGAGATTTTCATGTTGGTCTAACATTGTATCTGTTAATTTTAAATAATCTGACTGGTGTTTACAATGTGCTCATACATAATGCTGATAACCGTTTTGGAAACAGTTGTACTATCACTACTGCCCTGTATATAATTTGTGTGTGTCTTCATGTTCTGGAGAGTCTCTCTTGTTAGTCATTTCGATGTACTATATGGTCGCCTGGATGAAATATATATATTTTAAACTAAACTTACTAGGATGCAGGTGCGTCTTCTCATCTGCCATTTGATTGTTTTTAGGCATCGAGGATTACACACTTCAACCTTGTCATTCTTTTAACTATTTTTGGCATGTAACACTAACCAAGGGCCACATTGTTATTTTAGCTATACCAACAGTACAGTTGGGATAAACTCCATAATCTGTTGCTGTTGTTTATACGTGGCGCCTTGCGATGACTCTTGACAGGCTGTTAACCCTAATTAGAAAAGTGCCAAATAGCCAGCATTCCATAGACGAATGCAAGCGTATATTTGCATTCAGAATAAATGGAATTTGTTTTTACTTTCACGTCAAATCTCCATCCCTGTCAGAGGTCTGATGAAGTGTTACTTTCACCTGTATAAGCTTCATTATCAAATCGCCATCCCTGGCAGAGATTTGATAGTGTCACTTTCACCTGTATAAACTTCATTAACTTCAGCTTTTACTCTCACACAGCTGGCAATCTCCCCCCCCCCCCCCACAAAAAAAATCAGGAATTTTGACTTCGACAGTTGAGAATTGATTCTTTGGGACACTTTAGGAATCTGAAATACCTAAACGGAATCTTATAACATAAAAAGATATTTTACAATTTTGAGGTTTCCGTGCGCAACATTTCTGAAGTAAATAATCGATAGTTTTTCTACTTTGATTTCAGAGTCTTACTTTCTCAAGAAAGATAACTGGCATTCTAAATAATATGACTTTCGCATTACAGCAGTTGTACAGACTAAGAAGTAGAGACTATAATGCTATTACGTGCGTAATGGGAAAGAAACTTCATTCGTTAAAATATGAAAGGTAACCTTCTCAGTGACGTTGTGATTAAGTATAAGGATTCACAAAAGGTTGCCTATCTCAATGTATTTGTATTTGTTCGAGGCGGGATTTGTATTCGTCTCCGGCTATTTTCACGATCCTCATTAAACAAATAAAGTATATAAAGATTGTATGACATTTTCTCGAATGCCATTTAGTCTAATAACCTTCTCGCCGATTGAGGAATTCACTGATCGCACAACCCATCGAATGTTACTTCTGTCGAATGCACTTTTACTAAACGTTTATTTGGTCTAAAATTGAACTTAATCCGTCAAAAACTGCTCGGAAACTTTGTCGAATAGTTAAGCTTTAATGTAAAAAAAAACAACAACAACAAAACAAAACAAACAAACAAAAAAAAAAACACCCCCCGAAAAACTAGAAAAGATGATTTGCTGTATGGCAAATCTGTGATTGTGTCTTCAAAGCATATTGGTATGGCAATGTACAACTATTCCATAACACAGGAGTAGAAGTTGGAATGGCATCTCTATCTATTATAGCTTTGAAGTTATTCAAAATTTGAAATTTCCAATGGTGCTATTTAGCATAATTTAAATTGCTACAACTTTTATTTTGAATTCATTAGGTGCGCAATGGTCAACAACCCCCTAGTAGAAGTTGGAATGACATCTCTATCTATGATAGTTTTGAAGATATTCAAGTTTTAAAATTTGAATTCCTGCTAATTAGCATAATTTAAATTGCTACAACTTTTGCTTTAGATTCATTAGATGCGCACTGGTCAATAACCCCCTAGCAGACGTTAAAATGACATCTCTATCTATAATAGTGTTGAAGATATGATTTAAACATATTTTATTCGACCGAATACAATTGGGGAGAAGGACAAAGCCCTATATTAACCCCTCTTGTGGAAGAAAGACGAATGGACAGGACAGACGAAACAACACAATACCAAGTGCGATGCTCTAGGTACACTTACCATACTCCGTAAACGGATACACAGAGCATCGCATTCTGCAACAAGTTGAAGGTAGACACCACAAGTGTAACAAGACAGACAGTGGGGCTACAGAGATATAACTAATCATATGCTAAACGTGAAAGATGTGAATATATTTTTGAAGATATTCAAGTTTTAAAATTTCAATGCTGCTAATTAGCATATCTATTATAGTGTTGAAGATATTCAAGATTGAAAATTTCGAATACTGCTAATTAGCATAATATAAATTGCTACAACTTTTGTTCTAGATTCATTACATGTGGAATGGTCAACAACCCCCTAGTAGAAGTTTAAATGACATCACTATCTATTATAGTGTTGAAGATCTTCAAGATTGAAAATTTCGAACACTGCTAATTAACATTATTTAAATTGCTACAACTTTTGTTTTAGGTTCATAACATGTGCAATGGTCAACAACCACCTGGTAGAAGTTGGAATGACATCTCTATCTATTGTAGTGTTGAAGATATTCAAGATTGAAATCTTGAATGCTGCTAAATTGCATAATTTAAATTGGTACAACTTTTGCTTTAGATTCATTAGATGCGCACTGGCCAATAACCCCCTAGTAGAAGTTGGAATGACATCTCTATCTAATATACTTTTGAAAATATTCAAGATCTAAAATTTCAATTTGCATAATTTTAAACATCTTCATTCCTCTGTATAAAACGGTCTCACTTCTGTGTGGAGGTACAATCATGCCAAGTTTGGAGTTTATATGTATAATAGTGTCCGAGAAAAGTGTCGGACAAATTTGCTGGTAAAGAAGAAGGAAGAAAGAAAGAAAGAAAGAAAGAAAGAAAGAATTTCAGAAAAAAAACAGAAATGTGTGAGTTGACACACACACTTTGATAAAGAATTTCAGGAAAAGCAGAAAAGTGTGTGTTGACACACACACTTTAACAAACGGAACAAGTGCGAATTTTTAATTCACGTGTTCATGATAACTTTTCGAATGAAATAACTAAAAACAATAATGGAACTGAATGAGTAAAATACGCATAAAACTGCACTATACTACACGTTTGTTTCTGCTGATAGAAACAGGTGGCAAAACTCCATCACCAACTCTTCTCTCTTCATCAGATGACATGTTAAATTTGAAAATAAGAGCAAAATTCTCGCATTTATTGCCAAGTGGAGATCCCTGCTTTGGTGAAATAAAAGAATGGAGAAAAAGAAAGGAATTGAGTAAAAAAAAAATGTTTTTCGACAAACTGACATGTCGGGGAAAGTACCTCAGACCAAACTGTTATTAGAAAAAATTATGGTAGCCTAGATAGGCTAAAAGGGGTTAGACCAAGAAAGCTGCAGGAGCAAACAATCAGGCGGTGTGTGACCGGAACTGTGTCATATACGGAAGAGCAGTTATAAAGACGAATCGGCATTCGACGAGCTGTCGTGCACCAGCACAATATTCATGTGATTCCGTTTACAAAAGTGTATGCATGGTATAATATAGTGATACACTTGCAATGATACTTTAGCTACCCCCCCCCCCCCCGTTATTCTCATTAGTGACGATACTGGGTATATGCCGCTCTGAAGGCCCCTGTTTTCAGCGAAATTTCCCTAACAAAAGTCCTGTATATTGCCAAGAATTCCCTACAATTAGGGGAATTTTTCTCTTTCATGCCAAAAATCCGGGAAAGTTTGCGTCTGAGGTCAATATTTTCTTCCTGGAGCACTTTTTGAGCCAATTTGGGACCGTATTTTACTGTTTCGGTTAAAAATTCGGAAGAAAGGTACAATTTTTGTGACAAAGTGCCCTAACAAAGGGTAGGTTTTTGAAAGATCGAGTCGACCTCCACCCCCCCCCCCCACCCCCCCAAAAAAGAACCCAAAGATTTTGGGAAGTACGCTTTCCCTCAGGGGGCTTAATGTCATGACAATGGCTACACTGATCCAGGAGTTATCTGGATAATAAAAATGCCAATGTGAATTAATAGACGTTTTGTTTTACAGAAAGTTACGGTGATAAGAAAATAATACATGTCAGCGATACATTGAGTTGATAACATGAACAGAAATAAATTTTATTATCAATTTAGTAGTAGTAGTAGACTATTCTGAGACTTGTTTTTAGAAACAGTAATGAAAATGGTAATGGTGACAGAATAAACAGTTAGAAAATGGTACAAAAACCGCGAAAAATTTAAACACATGAAAATAAAGCAATTTACAGTATCTTGATGTACATATACATACATTATGACAAATGGTATGCATTGTCATTGTCTATCAAAACAGTTTGCATCATGTTTTGTCCTATGCCACGGACATGTTTTTTTTCTTCAAAAATCGTGTTGTACACAGGACTAAAATATTACGAACATCACTTCAACCATACTTTTTGTGTCCCTTGGTGTTTTTGAGAGACATTTTTTGCCAATTCGCATGCACATACATACATACATACATACATACATACATACATGTGTACCAAATCTTTGTTAGCGGCACTGTTTTCCAATGATGATGCACTAGTTTGACCTTCGAGGTTCTGCCATTGCCCTTGGACCTGCAGTGTATCATATTTAGATCTCGTTGCTCTCTGAAGGGAGTGGGAAAGAAGGACGGGGGCGGTATTTCACGACAATGATCGAGATCTTTGGTAGAAGGTTGTGTGTGGCCGTTGTTGATTCCTTTGTGTGGCGCGTATTTCGAATCAAGTTTGAAGGCTTCAAGAGGTTACTTTGTCCGCTAAGCTAAATGCCCAGAGGTAAAAACCCACAAGATCCCTAACGCCTTATAATGTAGTGAATACAAAATATATTGCAATACTGTACCCAGAAGCAGGTATTGTTGATATGTCTGGTTGGTGAATTCAGGAAAAGTTGACAGCTTTGCTGAGACGTCACGTGATCAAGCTGTTGATTGTTGTGGCAGACCAAACCTGCAAATATTCCTAAATTCTGCGCAGAGAGTTTTAATTTCCCTCTGTGAAGTTTTATACATGAACTCCATGCTGGAAAATTAAAAACTATCTGCACAAATTAAAAACAGTATCTTTACACAAAATTGAAAAAAAATCCCCGAAAACTGTCTACCCAAAGGTTGAATACTCTGCATAGAGTTTTAAATTCCCTGCAAACAGTTTTTAATTTTCTGCACAGAGTATTAGTTTTGCGCTGTGAGTTTGTAATTCTGCACAGCGAGTTTTCAATTCCTTGCAAGGAGTTTATGCACGGAACTCCCTGCTGGGATTAAAAACTCGATGCTGTGAATTAAAAACTCTGTACACCGAGTTTTGTATAGACTTCATGCAGATGATAACAAATCTCTTTTGGGAAGATATTTATGAAAATTTGCTGATTTCGCTTGCCATATGGCACAATAAACCAGCAAATATGCGTAAATTTAGAAGACGTAGAATTATTTCAACGTAAACTTGACAGTGACATCCAAAAAACCAACGAATTATTTTACATAGGAAAGAGGAGATTAAACATTTTACATACTCGAAACAGGCTGGGTTACAGCCAGTTGAACCTCGACATGCACAAAATTGGTTTAATTAGTTCCCCTGCATGTACATGTGGTACTCCTTCCGAAACTTCTTTCCACTCTTTCTTTGAATACCCCTGGCTCCTTTCACTTTAAATACCTTACTATATGGAAGTAAAAGTTGTTCAAAAGCAAACAACCAAATTATCTTTGAATCGGTACAAAATTTTATCCTTCTGTCAGGCAGATTTAAACCTCCTTAAATTAAATTACATTAAATTCATAAAAGACATTATCATTATCTTTGTTTGCATGTGTATCTGTGTACATAGGCACATGTATATATATACTTACATACAGATGTACATGTATCTATCTGTATTAGGGTATATGTGCGCGAAGTGCTGTCTGCAATTCAGAAGACGTAGAATTATTTCAACGTAAACTTGACAGCCCGGGTCGATCAATATCTATTAGGGAAGGGTGGCTTAAAAGTACTTTTTTGTTCCATTAATTTCAGGGTGGGGCCTTTTTAGTAGGGTCTGTCAGGTTACCGGAACCACAAATATATTTTTGTTAGGTCTTGGGTAACTTGGACATTTGTTGATACATGTTGAAAATGGGTGTTCTTTCCCCTTTTACACATTACCTGTTTTGACGTCAGTTTAATTTGTTATCTGGGCACAGCCTGAGGTACTTGTGGTATTACTAAAATAATACAGTAACTTGAATATAGCTCTAAGCTTTGCAATTTTTACCAAATTTTGTTTTTCATTATACGGGTGTATCCTAATATACAAACCATAAAAAGAGATCATATGACAGATGTGCGAATCTGGTACCCCAGGCTTCTACAATTCCTAGGATCCTGTTGTCCTGGATAAGTGGATATCTAGGCTGGACAAGTGACTTTTGAACATCACTTGTCCAGTGGACAACCAAATTTTCGATCATAAATAATAATTTATGAAAGCCCAGTTGCCTGGAATAGTGACTGAGCCAGTCGGAAACAGGAACAAGTTAGCTGGTCTAGCATGGGGCTGGGCTAAAGGTGCAGCATGGGACATGCTGAAGGTGTCAACAAACATTGGCAAACTGTGATTCGTTTCAAATAAATATATTTGTAACTTCTAAAACTGTTTCCAGAAATATTTGTGTATGGGACAGACAATTATTCAGTATTGATTGACACAAGCCTCCCCGCCAGGTGATTTTTTTGTAATGCATGATCTATGTTAGAGCGACAAGTGAATTTTGAGTGGCACAAGGGGATATTCAGATTCAACACCTATGGACGAATGATTCTGGTACAAATTGTAGAAGCCTGTACCCTTATATAAACCGGTACTTTCTAACTATAAAAGAAGTTTGAGGTCAAAGTTCAAAGTTTAAGGTCTCGTTCAAGGTCAAATACTGTAGCCTTCAGCTTCGATTGAAACTGTTTCAGCTTATAGTCTTGGAAACATGCCATGAAGTCTATGTCCTCATAGGGATAGACCCCCTTCCTGGTCAACAGTTCTTGCTGAAGTACTTCAAAATATCAGCCCACGTTTAAAGTTCTTCAAAATATCAGCCAACGTTTGAAGTCCTTCGCGCCTCCAGCTATTTCATCCAGACTACGATTTTTAAACTGCAATGAATCTATAAACCAAGCATTTCCCAATGAAAAAGAAATGAACTTTTCACAACAGCTTCCATCACTAACACCCTTCCAAGTTGTGAATCTGCACTGGAATAATGAATTTGAAGTAGGAATTTTCTGTGTGGTTGTGTGCAGCATCATCTTTTGATTCGTATTCTCTTTTACCCTTAAACACACAGTCCAACATGTCTCTTTTCTTTTTACCATTGATGTATACAGGCCTGTATAACACAAATATCAAGGTCTGTGTGCTGCACCCCAATACTGCCCATTCAAGTGGTTATGACCACGCACCTTGTCAGACTGTGTACATATTGGCTTTTAACCTTTTTACAAAAGTAACACATAATTTGTATTCGTCTTAGTCATCATGATAGACACAGGATCATCCAGCATACCGACAACTATGAATATTTCCAGTTTCAGTTGCTCCAAAAATTCCTGTCAACATTGTTTCACCCCCACACACACACCTTCAAACTCAGCTTGTCCAGAGGCTCCAACCTAGGAGAGTACCAGAGAGGGAGAATCTCCCTCCCAGGGAGTTGCCCAGAGGGAGACCACGAGGTCGCAACGCGACCGAGCGGGGGGAGGGTACGGGAGGGGGGGGCTGGCTGTGAAAATTTTTCAAATTTCAAGTAAAAATGGTGCTCTCTGATGAATTCTGGGGAGTTAAATCTTAAAAAATAACAATAACTGCCAAGCTTGTCTACAGCATAGTGCCACACACACATATATATATATATATATATATATATATATATATATATATATATATATATATATATATTAACTGAAACCCCTCAGTGGGCGGGAGGTTTTTAGGTTTTTTGTAGCAAGCGGGAGGTCGGGAGTATTGTCAATTTCCCCTGAAAAGCGGGAGATCTCCCGCCGGCGGCGGGAGAGTTGGAGGCTCTGCTTGTCCGAGGAAAATCAAGGTCGGATCTGCATATGGTGCACATGCAAAATCTTGAAGGAAAGTGAAGGCCCTCTTTTATAGTTTGAGTGCCTTGGAATTCGTTGAGGGGAACAATGATACACTCAAAATCAGTGCAAATTACAACAGGGGCTGGTAACTTGTTCCCTAAATTCTGAAATCTACCAACACTGCCTGTTTTTGCCATCTTGATTTTCTGTAGACCAAATGTTTTGCCCGTTATTATTTGTACAAAAGGTGCTTTGCAGTACCAACAGAAATACATTTTTTCCATTATACTTAGTTTCGTGAGATCTCAGCCAAAACACATTTTTTGTCCAAATGTAATGTCTGAACTTTAGAAGCATCAAATGTATATGTCAGCTCTTTTTGTTAGTGGTGACATACATTGGCAATAATGTTTTTCCTTCAAGACCATCAATATTGGTAGAGAGCCAAGGATTCAGGTTTTCAAACTTGGCAATGTCTGTAATTTTGACTGAAAATGAAAGCCTGCAAACTCCTGTTCTTCTTGATAGCCAACGTACTTGCTCACTCTCTCTGCATGACTGGATGCTGGGTGGAAAGCCAACAAAATGGCCCACGTGTAAGGCTGATTTTTCACATTTATGACGGAATGAGCATGAACAGTCCACTTTGGGGCCCGGCTTTGTGGTGAGAAAATATAATGAGCCCCAGACGGAATGGGTATGAACATCCACTTTGCGGTGAGAAGATATAATGAGCCCCTATGTTAAGCTCCCACTTTTACAATTAATTCAAGTACTTAATGATCCAGTAAAAAGGGTAGGGAATGTATCGAAAACTATTCTAAGATTGGTTGCGTATTGCAATTGATTAATACTCAGGCAAGGCAAGGACGTACATATCGACATCGTCAAGTCTTGCCACGCTTATGTTTCAACACCATAATTTTTTACTTGAAAATTTAATGATCCAAATGATCTCCATATACTTAGATCTGTACTTCATTCCGTGCCACTATCAGTTCTGAACCAATTAAAACAAGATATCAACAGATTATTCCTAAGAAAAGAATTTGGCAAAATAGTATATATTTTCAGTGACATAGCTTTTCGTAGACTTTTAAAATCCATAATTATTGATAGGAAGACGCTAAAGGGTGATTTCATTAAATTAATATGTTATGATAGGGGTGTTTGTTGCATAAATCTATCCAATGTATTACATTATAACAAGCGGTAAACATGCATTACAGCTTACCTTGATAGTTCTGCTTCCAAGGTTTCACACAGATATTTAAAAAGGATTGCCTCCAATATATTTAACTACACAAAAATTGTTCAACATTTAATCTAGATGACTATAAAGAACCCAAATTCCCACGTCCATGTCATAATTCACCTAAAAATTCAAACCATCATGGCTATATGTAGACAGTTTTATTATCAGGATCTATTTGAAGAATTAGGCCTGTTGACCAACTCAGGTCACATGTGATAAAGTAACTAAATTATTCGATATTATCCAGAACGAACATCAACAATTTTTATCTTCATTTGGCCTGAAATTTTCAGACGAACATGCCTATTCACTCAACATTTACTCATTTCCAAAACTGCATTAAATTCTTATAAGTTACAATGTATAGCAGGTTCTGAATTTTGCTCTACTAAAGAAATGTCAGTTTTGTTGTCTATAGGCTAAAAGAATGTACAAGAATTCTGGTTTTAATTACTGTGCTTAGATAAAAGCACCTTGCGGTATTAACAGGTGTTGGATGTTATCTAATTCGAAGATCCTGTTGGCGCAGTTGAATGGTACTGATAATCATTTACATTTAAACAGATTTCTTCTTGGGACTTCTTCCACTTGATAGACAACTATTCTTCATTCTGATTTAAAAGAATGTATCAAGTCTTTCACATATAAAACATATGAAAAAATAACTTTCAAAGAAACGCCATATCTTATAAAGGTACATATTTTGGCAATGATATGGAGGGTGGCCAGTCTGTATTTGAATACGATCAGTTTGTTGTGTTGTTGACATTTTTGATCAATAAAATTTATGTCAATTTTGGAGATTCCATCTTTAGACAGACAATAGGTTTTCGAATGGGTATGAATTGTGCACCCATTTTGGCCAATTTATATCTATTTTACTATGACTATAAGTTCCTTGTGAAGCCGTCAAAAGATAAGAAATTTCAGGATAAATATTTTATGTTGACATAAAGATATATTCATGACCTATTTAGCATCAACAACAATCACTTTTGAGAATATATTTTAGAAATATACCCCGATGATTTGGAACTAAAAGAAACTACAGAAAATGACATGGAACGTTCATTTTAGACAAGTTGATTCATAATGATAATAGTGAATTGAAGTTTAAATTATGTGACAAATGGGATGATTTTGAATTTATCATAGTGAATTACCCTCCCATGGATAGTAATATTACACTCGGACCAGCTTATAGTGCCTATGTGTCAAGGTTAATTACCTTTGGTGGCTTTGATAATCGCCCATGTCTACTTTAAAATTTCCAATTTTTTGTGTTGAATCTTTGAAATAATCATAAAAAGTATTTTTGGTATACTTATGGAACAACATTCAAATAGGATTTGTAAAATTTACTTTGTTGTTCATTTTATTGAGAAAACTATCATCTAATCAGACTTTAAAAACAGACTTAAATGTAAATATTCAATTTTATATGATAATTTACATCATCAGCACATTTGTTATGCAAATTTGTGTGCCAAATTTGGTCATAATTGCAAGGGTATTTGCACAAATACAACTTCTTTCTATACCTTATAAATAACTTTGAAGTACGTCTGTTGCTTTAATATACATGGACATACTGGTATTGAAATTAACTTGTCAAATATTAGTGATACCACAATATGTTTGTTCAACAAGTCCTAAAATATGCCCAAGACATGTCCCTAGCTGGGGAAAAGATCGAACTTAATGAATACTGGGGAGGGGGGGATAAGTTAAACTTTTCATTTAACTAGGCCTCTTTTGAAAATCAGCTCCTTGACTAAAAGTGGGGTCCTCGTTTGCGTGTGTATGTATGTATGTATGTATGTATGTATGTATGTATGTATGTATGTATGTATGTATGTATGTATGTGTGTGTATATGTAAGTATGTATGTATGTATTATGTATGTATGTATGTATGTATGCATCCATGCATGGAGATACACACACCATATATACAAAACACACAGGACAAACAATGTTACCAATTCTTGGTAGATAAACAACTGTAGGGATACAAAGTACATTGTTATGGACTCACATACCCATAATGAGAAATTACATACATATTATATTGCATGAATAGAGAATAAACAATCATTTATCATTATAATAGAGCTGAACAGTCACACGAGGTCTTTTTTTTTATTTTTATAATTTTTTTTAGTATAGAAACCTTCTGGTGTCCACAATGTATTTTTGGAAAGCTTCACAGATTTGAAAGTTTAAGGGATCCGACAGTTCCTTGCTGCCAAAAAGGAGAATTTCGATTAATCTGTTACTTGCAAGGTGCACAATCAAATTTGGGTGGACACCTGGAGCTAAGATTGGAAAAATAGAGGCAAAGAGATTGTTTCTAGGTACGGAATACTCAGGGCAGAAAAATAAAAAGTGTTCAAGATCTTCAGTAGGGTAAGTACAAGAACAGGTAGGGTTTGGGATAATGTGGACTTTAAAAAGATCGAAGTTCAGCCTGGAGTAGCCTAGTCGTAGTTGGGTATGACAGATATTGGCAAATCTGTTACCATGGGAATAGTAATCAGGAACGTCATGCACGGCAAGCAAGGAAGCTTTCAGCTTAGATTTGAATATTTGAAGGGAGATAGAATCGCGAATATCAGAAGGAAGCTTTTTCCATTGCTTGATGGCGTCAGGAAGGAAAGAATTTCCTAGGCGATTAGTTCGGCATTTAATAGATCGTACATTGGAACTGGGTTGTCGAAGGTTACGACCATGGAAAGAAGGAGGAACAAGATTGGAAAGATATGGAGGAGTTAATTTATGGTACATTTTGTAAAAGAGGATCAATTTAAAGTACTTGCGCCTAGTGGCGAGGATTGACCAACCAAGTTCATGTAGAAGATTAACATGTGAGGTATGTCTAAGAGCACCAGTGCAAATTTTTGCAGCCTCGAACTGGATTGATTCGAGTAAGTCGGACAAGCCTTGACCACAATTGCCGAACAAGACACAGCTATATTCGAGAATTGGTCGAATCATAGATAAATACAATTTAGAAAGTGCCTTAAGGGAAAGTTTATATTTAAACCTACGTTGGAGTGCAATCCGCTGACCAGCTTTATTTGTTATCCGGGTAATATGTGCACGCCAGGATAAGTTATGACTCAGAGTTAACCCTAGGTGGGTGTGTGTATCTTCCTCAGGTATTTCTGACTCTCCTAGGCGCACAGGTGGGTGGCTAGGTTTATTATATTTGGCGGTAAAGATGAGGGAAATATACTTTTAAGCATTAAAGATGATTCGCCATGACTTCCCCCACTTCTGTATGATGAGAGATTATTGTTCAAGTGATTGGAGGATTCAATGAGATTGTTAACGATTTCAAGAAGACTAGTGTCGTCAGCGAAGAGTCTGACTTCACAAGTAAGATCATCGACTATATCATTAACATAAATTAGGAATAGAAGTGGGCCCAATATAGATCCTTGAGGTACTCCAGCTTCAAGAGGTAACCATGAAGACGATTGTCCGTGAATAATGACTCGTTGAAAGCGGTTGGATAGGTAGCTATCGATCCATGTTACGATATTATCAGAGATGCCAAGTTGTCGCAATTTAAAAAGGAGGCCAGGATGCCAAACCTTGTCGAAGGCTTTAGATACATCTAGGAAGACCATCCTGGCTTCCTTGGAATGTTCGAGGCCGTTATAGATATTATGGAGGATATACACAAGTGGGTAATGGTAGAGTCACCGGCCTAGAAACCCGAGTTTTAGAGGTGAGGAGATTATTCCGCATTAAGTATTCATAAATAGCATTAAAAATAAGTCGTTCAAACACTTTAGATACATTACATAACAAGGAGATCGGACGGTAGTTACTTTTGATATGTATATTTGATTTCTTAAATACCGGACATGTGTTGGACCTCTTCCAAGAATTAGGGAAACAAGACAGGCTTAAGGAGAGTTTGAAGATTTTAGTGAGAGGTTTACAGATCGAGTCGGCTGTGTTTTTTAGCAAGATATTTCCTATGTTATCTGGGCCAGAAGCAGAGGTTAATCCTAAAGAAGTCAAGACTCTCCTGACACACTCTTCTTCTACACTAATGTCATGCAAGCGTGCATCCGTTCGAAATGCAAACTCGCGCAATGTAGGGGCGTCAACATCAGGAGGTGTTTTTCATTGACTGGCAAAGTGTGTGTTGAAAATTTCACGTTTTTCAGTTATGCATGATACAATTTTATCGCCTTCTAAAATAGGGGGTATATCCTGGTGTCTTTTACACCCCAAAACAGTCTTAGATAGATTCCACCACTTTTTGGGGTTAGTGTCCTTTTCATCAAGTTGCCGACGCAAACTGGAGAAATAGGTGCGGACAGAGTTTCTAACCAAGTTAACTATTTTATTGCGGTACCTTTTGTAAAATTGGAAAAACTTCTCGATCTTAATATAGACGTCATAAGTATGGGGGCGTGGGTTGTTAGACACACGCTTAAAACGTTTCCACGCACGGTTGCGACGGCGAATATCTATTTTAATTGCTGAAGTTATCCAGGGCTTGTCCCTAGGGCGAATCGTGACTTCCTTAAAAGGGATAAAGTCCTTAGCTGTAGAAAGAAACAAGTCCGATCAGTATGATACAACATAGTCAATTGAATCAAAAACTTCTTGAGCTGTGTCCCAAGGAGCTGATTGTACGGCAGCGTTGAGATCACAAAAGTTAGCCTTTTTGAAGTCCCACACCGATCTCTTGAAGGGTTTATCCCTGTGCAAGGGGAGAGAGAGAGAGAGAGAGAGAGAGAGAGAGAGAGAGAGAGAGAGAGAGAGAGAGAGAGAGAGCGAGAGCGAGAGAGAGAGAGAGAGAGAGAGAGAGAGAGAGAGAGAGAGAGAGAGAGAGAGAGAGAGAGAGAGAGAGAGAGAGAGAGAGAGAGAGCAGAAGACTACACTGTGGTCAGAATTTGAGACAGGAGGAATGGTTCCAGAGTCGAGAACCAGACCAGGTGAGTCAGTAATAATAATATCCTATAAATTATTAGAATATTCGTTTATTCTGGTGGGCTCATCTATAAGCTGAAAGAGATTATGCTGTGATACGAGGTGACAAGAGATAAGCCAAGTTCACTGTCAGCATGAGAGGAGTCCCAAGTGGAGCACCTGTCGTTAAGATCCCCAGTGATTATTAATATGTGAGTGTTGCACTCAATGTCTACGGAGATAGAATTAGATAGAGATCTGAGAAAAAAATCACGGGTCTCGGCGGGCTGACCCGGAGGCCGATAGTAGTTTCCAACCAAAACTTTACCACGCACAGTAGAAATTTCCAACCAGACACACTCGCAATCTTGACCTTCAAGGTCAGAACGTCTAACACATGGTAAGGAAGAATGAACATAGGTTAATACTCCACCGCCCCTCCCAGCGATACGATCTTTACGAAATGGAGGTTGAAAATTATCAATCAGGAGGAGCTGATTGGGATAATTCTCGTGAAGCCAGGTTTCAGATAGTGTAAGTATGTTTAAAATTTCAGATTCGACTAAAAGTTGAATTTCGTCAAGTTTACCTGGACTTTTTAGGCTGCAAATATTTGAGTGACATAATTTCAGCGTTGTTTGGGTTATTGTTGGGGCCAGGATTTGTATGTACATCGACAGCTAATATGAAGAAAGTATGTAGGAACATAAGGATATGTTGAAGACAAGATAAACCCCTGAGAATTATATTTAGAGCTAATAGTGCCAGTAAACTGAAAGACCAATTTATCTGGTTGCCAACAGAAGGGCAGGAATGGGTGACAACTATGAATACAATATATTTATTCACGAACAGAGCAATGGTCACACTGTAGTCGTTAACGCTGGTACCCGTTAACCATAGCAAGGAAAAACAATTGTTCCCTTTATGAGAAAGTCAACATAATGTGCCAGTAACAGAAGTACATTAGAGGACATCATCCCAAAAAAGATCTTGATGACTATCACGGTAACATAACACTTAACAAGTATAGGAAACAAGTATTGGAAACAATAAGCGCATGAAAAATAGAACAAGAACACGTGATGTGAAAAGTAAAAGTTATTTGGACCAAGAGTGAGCCTATACTTCTGCACATTTTATTGTAGGACAGACGACTGATGTTTTACAGTTTTACAGAATGAGCTGTTGGGAGTATCATTACATCACCTATGTGATATGTACGAAAGTGACTAATACAGGGGACCTTCTCTCAGAAGTACACCTTAGTCAAACCATATAGCTACTAATAGTAGCTCCATGCTCAAACGTTCAACATAAATTAAGTACAAGTGAATAAGCACCGAAATATATGTACGTGTAGAAACAAGACAAAACAAAAAAGAAAAAAAATGAAATTGCATGTTGCGCAGTATCATACGACTAAGACATCCATTAAGTACATGTGAGAGTCTTCGAAAGCCGAATATGTAGCAGGCATTTCATTGTGAGACAAACAAAAACGTATTAAGCAACACCTGAGTGATCACCAATAATCGACCTTCAATACTGTCTGCCATTGCCCTGCCTGAGCGACCCTCTGTGAGCGATTATACCTGTGGGTTGGCGCCAATATAATTGTCGCGATCCTCAGGGTTGTGTATCTCACCATCACCGGTACCCCAGGAATGGAATTCACGCACATACATGTAACCGTTTTTCGAGTAGCATGACTTAATTCTTTTTCTCACTTAAGACAGGTATGGTATAAACAATAAGCTAATGGATATATCATACCTCGCGCGTGTGACATGTACGAACGCAACTGATAATGTGGACCTTCTTTGAGAAGTATACCTGGAGTGAAACATTCAACACATGTGGAACGAAAGCAATTGAGCACAGATGCATTGGTACGTGTATGAACATTCGACACATATTGCATACAAATCAATGAGCACAGATATATAAGAACGTGTATATAATAATAATAATAATAATAATAATAATAATAATAATAATAATAATAATAATAATAATAATAATAATAATAATAATAATAATAATAATAATAATAATAATAGTAATAATAATAATAATAATAATAGATCAGTCGTTGAGATTAGCAGGCAAACTTCAAAAATGAATATTGTAGAAATATCATAGGAAGTTTGTAAACAATAATCAAGAAAACAATATTTACACTAGAGAAAAGAGTGAGGGAGCTGACCAAAGAACTGGACAAATCTGCAGATGAAGTCTTGTCCTGGAAGATCTACAACTAATGGGACAAATGTGCAGTCCCAACACTGGCAGGAACACATGTGTAAGCAAGTGCCAAGTGAAGGTATTATACTAGTGAACACTTTGCTCGCAAAACGTGGACCCAAAGAAACGTCAGGAACATCAAACTTTCGCATAAAAGAGAGTGGAATTGTAAAGCTTTGAAAAATCTTAAAAGTGGCAAAGCAGTGGGTTTGGATGGAATTGCTAATGAAATGTTGAAAACTGGTGCAGACATATTTTATAAACCTCTCACTATCATATTTAACGTAATTTTTCTGTCTGGTATTTATCCAAGCAAATGGAGTGTCGGCATTATCTGCACAATATTTAAAAATGATGACAAAACAAGGCCTGAGAACCACCAGGGGATAACATTATGCAGTAAGCTGGCAAAAGCGTAAAGCATGGTCTTGAATGAACACCTCATCCAGCTTACGAAGAAGAACAAAATTGACGTGAGAGAACAGATTGGCTTTAAAAAGGGAAGCAGAACAGTAGATCATATGCTTACACTTAAGAGTCTCATAGATAGCTATACAAAGGAAAAAGGTAAAAAATGGTCTTCCAAAATGCCTAAGCAATGTACATATACACTACACTGAGTGGAAATTAGAAATTAACTTACCAAAAGCAAACATTCAAGAAAACTGGCAAGATTCTTAGAGAAGATTTCTATTTGGGAGGCAGTCGCTACCTGGGTATAATATAGTAGGAATTCACAGATATGCTACTTCTGCAGCTATATATCGCAAACTGGGGATCTTCTCACTTGGAATGTCTGTCCTGCAGGCAGTGCATAGATACAAGGTACACATGGAAGAAATTCACAAAGACTACATGCTAGTATTAGCCAGAGATGAATATAAAAGGGTCTGGGAGGAAACATGGTGGCCAACTGTTCAAAAACAATACAAGCCCTTAATGGCAATGAGTCCAGTGCAAATGATGCAGTAAACAATTTCAAATCAGTATTTTCAGACAATTGGCTCAAGACCATAAACACCAATAATGGTAAATTAAGACTGTTTGCTCAACTAAACACTGCTATCCATTTTGAAAATTACTTAAGCCAAATTGGCATTGTTCTCCACCGCTGTGCACTTACAAAAATTAAGGATAAGCAGTCACAATCTTCGCATAGAGATGAACAGTTATGCAAGGCCAAAAATGAACCTAGGTGATCGTGTCTGTTACAGATGTAATAAACTAGAAGATGAATGTCATTTCCTTCTGAAGTGCCCATCATGCGACATGGAGAGGGAGCAACTTTTGGTAGTAGTATCCTCAAAATGTCAATATTTCGAATCATTCAATGACAAGAAAAAATGCATTTACCTTTTGACTGCTGAAAATGTAATTGTCCAAGGCACTGCGAAATTCTGCTATGTGAGATTGGAAAAAAAGAAAACATTGCTGTGTTCAACGCAATAAATCCACACCCCATATGTGATGCTCCTCGAATATATATTTATACACATACACTACAGGTGCCTTTATTTTATTTTCTCTTTTTCTCTTTCTGTATGCTGGTGCTGTATACTGTAGAAATCCATTGTCTGTTTGGTCTGTTTGTAAAATCTAGCATGTTAATTATCGTTTAGTGTACTTACTAGTAAGTCATGGTGACTGGCTTCGATTTGTATTGTGCAAGGACTTGCCAGTCAGTCAGTCAGCACATGCTTCTTGCTTACTTAATTTCTTAAGTGTATTATGACTGTCGAGATTAAAAATTAAATAATAGTGTCTTACTTATATACATGTTTTTGTTTTTTGTCTTTGTTTTTTATTGATGTGCATCATATGGCATGGCCAGAACGAACACTGTTTGTAATTAATGCCCTTGTACCTTTCTTTATATATTTATTTCCATTAGACCCAATAGAGGGCACTACGTGTATGTTTCATGCATGATTGTAGGTAGCCCCCACAGAGGGATCTTAATACAATAAAGTTTCTCTTCTGCATTGCGCAAGCATTTTGCAATACGGAATGAACTGTTATGGGTCTCAGACCTATAGGCCCTTTGTTCGAATTTATACTTATTGCATTGAAGTGTAAATATGTTTGTTGTTTTATTGTAATTATTGAGATACATGCCAAGGTCATATAATAGAACACTTATGATCTTTGAATTCGGCCAAAACATGTGGTTGTAGGCAGGGCCTGAGACTACCAATATTCACCGCGGCCTTCGGCCTTGGTGAATGTTGGTGGTCTCAGGTCCCTAGAACCATGTATTGCCCTCATTCAAAGACTACATTGGTATAATACTCAATTTATCTAAAGACACTTAAGTCCATTCCAAACAGTGCCAAGAATAAATAGGCATATATCTGCCTTATTCTTCAATATCATTGAAAGCAAAAATGTATTCGTGATTTCCTGATTCATGTGCTATAGTTCAAGAAACTTTTGTGCATACTTTATTAAACGCCAACGCATTTTTTCTGTATTTTTTTAAAGTGCATATGGATGGATGTGAAAATTGAAGTAAAATGTTTTAATACCAATGTACAGGTCATCACACAGCTTATTTGTTAATTAATTTTTGGTGCATGGTGCTTTTTCAGTTTAACTTTGTCCCTTTCATCAGGCCTCCTCAAACCTATGTTTTCCTAGTTTTGCTTCTTCATTTTGGAAAACGTAGATTACTTTTTTAAACTACATGTGCAAATAAGTATGGACCTAGGCTGGAGATAAAAACTAGAAAATACGCTTTAAATTTTTTTTTTCAACTCTATTTTATGGATTAATCGATTGATAGATTGAGGTGGTGCCATATGTAGACCTTTGTGCTTCAAATCCCACAGCAGCAAGCGAAAACGTATGAAAAAGTACAACTTTATTATTTGGGGGTAGGGGTGCGACCAACATAAGCCTATGTTAGAAGGGTGCAGTCGAAAAAATCATTGAATCATGCACGTATCCTGTAGAACCACTAGGCTATCTGTCTTTATTTTGGTCATGTTTGATAACGAAAAAAACTTATTTTGGCATATAAAGGAACACACAAGTCAAGGAAGTTCATTAAAATCCAAATCATCATGAAAATTGAAAGGCTTAACTATGATCGGTTGATAAGGTCTTTTCACTTGTGAAAAGGGACCATCTATTGTTTAAAACTTTTACAGCGCAATGGGCCTATGTTGGTACCTAGTTTTCCTCAAACGCCTTCCTTGCGCTGTTATTAAGCTACTCTCTTTTAAAATTTCATCGGCAAGAACCCGTAAAAATGATAGCTTTACGGTGAAAAAGAAAATAGATTCATTTTACTGGGAAATGATCAAACGCAAACAAAAAAACTGTATATTGAAGGAAATATTTGACAAAGTTTATAGGCCTATGTCTTTTTCATCTGCCATTAGTAGGCCTATATTACGGACAAGAACTTTTAACGGTTTCCTCTGCATCAGATTTTGATTCACATTCTATGAATTAATTCACGATCTAGGCTTAGCCTAATTCATTTAGCTTATGCCCAGAAAATAATAAAACTAACCAAGTGAAGGATCCGACAGCCCAAGACAGCCAAGTTGAAGACCGGGTCGAAGCACAGGAGGAGCACCGGGGGGAACCAGGCTATCATGACCTTTGACATTGGAACTAGGAGGATATGGACAACTTTATCCTACAGTTGGTATTCTCCAGGGTTATATATATATATATATATATATATATATATATATATATATATATATATATATATATATATATATATATATATATATATATATATATATATATATATATATATATATATATATATATATATATATGTATATAGCTACAGTTGCAGGATAAATAGTGATGCTCACGTTGTTTTCTGTCAGAACATACGAGTTTTAAAAAAAAACACGAAAATTTTATCACAACAGATTGAGTAATACAAATGCAAACATCTTTTGAATGTATTCTTTATTTGTTCACAAAAACCCAGGGTGTACTAAAGCTACCTTATAGTCATTATCTTTTTAAAGGAAATTTTCATTACGGATTTTTAAAGTGAATGCCAACGAGTTTTGAATATGTTTCTTTTGCAGGCCCACTTTAGTTTAAATCCAAGGGATTGTGCAGAGCTGGGCTGTAGGCCAATATAAGCCTGCAGTAGGCATAGGTTATGGCGTCGTTTAAAGTCGTTATCGTATTAGCCCTAAAGAAAAAGAAACAATATTGTCACAACGGATTTGTAAACCAAATGTAGGCCGTTCTAAATACTACATTTGCACATAAAAATATTCAGTGACCAAACTAGAAAAGAAGATATGCTTCAAATCTTGCACAAACTAAATTCCTGGAATTCTGATTTTATGCCCATAGTCTGTACCAGCAGCCAACAAAGTACAAGAAAACATAAAAATCACACCAGTGGTCTTTTAAATGTTCAATTCATGTAAATAACCTAACTTAAAATACAGAATTAACTTTGCATGGGAAGTAAAGTTGAATTGGTGCTGTATCGTTAATAATTTTGAAGATATTTTACACCTGAACCGAGAAGCATAAATTGAAATGCTATAGGCCTATTTTGAGATGCATTAGATGCGCCTACAGCACAAACCTATGAATTGAACTTGGAAGTGCACCTGTACCTATAATAATATCCAAGATATTCAATAATTTAAATGTTCAAGTGTCCCTAGTTAACAAAAATCAGAATTCTATAACTTTTATTTCTATAGATCATTGATTTTTTTAACTTCTGTACCAAAACCACTGGCTAAATTCTCTCCACACTTTATGGGAATGTGCTATGGTTTGATGTACACTATTTTTTCTTACCTTCGGGATTGTTGAATCTGGTGTTCTTTTACATTTGGTGATGTCTTAATTTGAGATTACATCTCACATGAATTTACATTGCCCACTAATTATTCCTTCATTCTGGTGGTCGTTTCGTCGTTGGTAGTGTCTGACTTATTTTGTCCTATGCATTGTTGTTTTCTCTCGCAAGAAGGATTCGAATAAGGCTTTGCCCTTTTTCCGAATTGTTTAAGAAATTATGTGACATACATTTAATGAACTTGATCAGTAAAATATGCTATCAGGAACAAGAGCGCAAAATGCATTTGTGCTTTTTCTTTAACTTTATGGACACATACCTTCGGCCCGTCTTCAGCTGCTGGATTTTTTTGGGAAGTACTTTTTTCATAGAAAGACCGATCCACATGTTGGCCTACATGCAGGTGAAGTGCACATAAAGCACAACCTGGGGTAAACATCCATGCTCGTTGTGCGACATTTTGTCAGATAGCACTCAATATGGCTTATAATTGAAAATTTTACCATTCACTTTAGTTTAACGTGCCTCGGTCAGTTTTCCACTGTTTTATAAAGATTATATTTTCAGCTTGTCATTGATCCATATTAAAAAAAATAACAGCGGTAGTAAATGCATATATAGCGGCGCATGATCATTGAAAATAATTCAATCCTATTATCTGATGTCGACCATGTTTTTAATGGAGTCTGACCAGAATGTCCCAAAATTCGTTAAGAATACTTTGAATACGAAAATTTACAAAAATATTATTGTATTTGTGTGTTTTTGTCCAGAACCACTTCTTAGTAGTCATTACCCTATACCCTATTTCGTATAAATCAGTAATTTGATGCTCCGCGTTTCTATTGTGTTTCTGACATGAAATATAGTTGAGATAAATATATTACATGTATATGTATAAATTTATCACACACCAAAACCTTGTATCTGAACATATCAACAATTCAAAACTTTCTACCTTGTAATAGCAACCTCATTTTGAAGTTATTTAATTATCGATTAAAGTACAGATGCGCAGAAACCAAGATTAAAATTGGAATAACAAGTAGGCTTTCATGTTCACATGCCATCACAGCATCTTTATATGATATGCACAAACGTGCAAGTTTACCTCCTAAAAAGAACAAGGCAATAACATGTAATTCATAAAAAAATAGTATCTCGGAATTTCATTTTTCCAGACTCGTAACTGCGACAAAAACTTCATAACTACGAAAAATGACTTGTGATTATCAGGAAAAAATCTGAAGCGTGACTTTTAAAAAGCGCAACTACGAGGAAAACAAGCAATCATAACTTTAAAAATTCGTAATTATAACTTTGAAACTCGTAATTACAAGAACAAAACTCGTATTAATATGTTCTAAAGCAAAAGAATATTCTGCAATGACGCCATTTTGGAAGTCTTTTAGAAGACTAATTTTCATTAACATGAACTTTTATTCATGCGCCCAAAACTGCAAACAGGATTTTTACTCCGCGCTCTTATGAATGACATCTCACAGAAGTCACATGACAACTATAATTTTATTATAAAAAGTAGTGCCATTACACAAGTCACGCCTTTTAAGTTTTCCTCATGTTGGGCAGGCAGCACTCTTATTGGCTGTGCAACAATGCAAGGGGGTGTGAGACTGAAATCGGAATCATATGGTCAAAACGCTTTAAATAGGTATGCCAGAAAATAGAACTTTTCGGCTGACATTGATGAAAATGTCGTTTTGCAGGATATTTGACCTTTTGAGATGAATATATTTAATTTAATTTATATGAAGGAACGCGATCGAGTTAAATTCAACGAAATGGCCTTGTGACCTTGTGAATAAGGTCATCTCCCAAACTGTTCAGCCAATACTTTGAAATTGCATAGATGTACTTCTGAGCAGGAGGGCGAGACTTACATAGCATATTGGTGACGTTGACCTTATTCACAAGAGCATGGCTATTTGTAAAAACGTGGTAGGGTCTCACCCCAGGTGCATCCCCTCCAAATGTGAAGTGAATCTGGTTGGTGGTTTTGGAGAGGTCGAAAATGTGAATTGTGGAGGACAGACGGACGACGGATGCCTAACCATCACATAAGCTGAGATGACTGACAAGTCATCTGAGCTAACAAAATTGAATTGCATGAAAAATCGAATACGACTTAGCACACTAAAGAAAACACACATATATTGTTCCGGTTAGAGAATGTCATTTTGCTATGGTTACTGTTCGCATGTTAGCATCGATTGAGCAGTAACGTCGGCTTTCGCGAATATATTTTGGCGCCATCATCAGACAATGCTGACAATAGCATGCGAAGGAAGAGGCTTATGGATATAGCTTCCGCTGAAATGACTGATGTAGCAGCAGCCGCAAGACAACAGCGAACCTTGTCAAAGGCTGCACCATCACATTTGTCAATTGGCGGACATGTCAGTGAAGTTTAATTGGGAATATTCATCGTTTCGGAACCGATGAACTCATATTGAAACATTATAATCATCTACCGCATTTATTCATGAAATGTATTTGATAATATATTACCGCCCGCCCCCCCCCCCGAAAATAAATTTATCTGGGGAGTTTCGAGTATCTTGCCTTCATATGGTTGACGAAATCACAACATTTTAGTCATTATTGTACTGATTTGGCTTTTTCCCTCAGATTGTACAAAAATCTGATGAAAATTAGCAAAAATTAGTAAAAATAAATTTTAAAAAAATATTGCCATGTCATCTACTTTCCATGGTGGACCACAACATGAAAATAGCAGAAATGCAAATATGAAATCGGGAAAAATATTAAGTTACTTTGCACAGGTTTTTGACTGAAATGCTTTAATTATTTATGAATTGAGATTGATCTAAATTTTCAATAAATTAATATATAAATAAATATAAGCACCAAAGGCGTAATTTTTATAACTCCAGGGACCTGCTATATATAAAATTTCAAGTCCCTGATAACACTAAGATACTTAAACTATAAATATATAAAGCAGTCCCTCTCCAGTACTCCCATCTCATGCATCAAGAATGATTTCACCTTATTTTTGAAAATGTTCTTACATTTATTTGATATACCCAGGCAGGTTCTGCATGGGAATATGTATAATCATAGCACAGTAATACCTGCAATTACCAACCGGGCAAATTTCTGTAGCATTTTTTTAAGAACTGTGATGCAAACGTTTGCTGCAATGCTCCAGTTGGGCAACCTTGGAGCAGCTGCAACACGCGACCGACGAGCAAAATCACCCCACAAACAACCACCCACAAAAAAAAAACCAAAAAAAAAACGGTCGTTCAAATCAACCGTAACCAAATTGTAAGACAAAGCTAACAGAAAAGGTGGCCAACGTGTGCCGTTATTTTGTAGTAAAGTAAACACAAACACAGCATTTTATTTCAACTTGTCTGGACGGTTAACTTGGGTCGGGGGAAAAGCATAGCGCCACCATGGGTGCGGTATCGGTATCTAGTATTGCTAGGTTTCAGGTGTCCGAGTTACCAGAGCAAACAGTCGTCAACGTATTTTTAAAAGATGATTTACAATCTAAACTTTAATCTGCCCGCTCGGTTGTGTCTAAAGCAGTTATCATCGTTAGTTATAAATCCAAATGTAACACGAAGGCATATGCATAATGCACGCACATTGAGCGGCCATTTAAACATGGCACAATGCGTTGTGGGAAAGGAAAATCACAGCGAATCGTGGCCACGTGTTTTCAGCACGATTCCAGGTGTCCATTCTCCGAGTTACCGAGGCAAACGGTCGTTAAAATACTTTTAAAACATGACTTACTATCTTAACTTTAATCTGCCCGCTCGGTTGTGTCTGAAGCAGATATCATCGTTAGTTACAAATCCAAATACGACACGGCACGCCCAAGCGCCACTTTGAACATTGCGCAGTTGTTAATGCATTGATTGTGGGACAGTTTGACAAAAGTACCCTTGATTTGGATAACAAAGTGAATCGCGGTCACAGCATATAGGCCTAGATCATTATTGAAGCTCTGAAATAATTGCAAAACATATATTTTTGGTTTCATATATTTTCACCCTCTTCCCACCCCCGCTCGGCAAGATCGTCGTAATGTTCATTCACAAACCGGAACTCACTATTTTCACAATGGCAGCCATGTCGATTATATATTTTGAAGGGGTAACGTCCAGAATATAAATGTGATTAGTGTTAAGGGAAGGTTAATTTGTCGAATGAATGTAATGTACAATATATAGTGGGACTTTTCCAGAGTGAGCATTGTCTGAAAATGTAAACACAACGACAAAGAGTGACCAGTTGTAGGTCCCAGAAATAGTATCTTGTATCAGACTTAGAAGTTGCCCTGAGGCAATAAAATAAGGGTCATCAATTGGCTGAGTGCCAGGCGCCCCACTGCGTCAAAGACAAACCTCAATGGAGAAGGTTGGATACAGGTCCGAAAGTACTGGCGAGTTTTTATATAAGTGGTAATGACTAGACACTTCTAACCAACGGTACATTTCGGAAGGGTATGAAACACACTTACTTGGTAATACAAGATTTACTGTATATTGATAATAGAAATAGATAGCGATTTATGCACACTGGAAATCAAATTGCGATGCTGTACCAGTAATTTATAGAGGAGTGTATTGGTTATAGAACTTTTCTTTTACTCAGATTTGCAAACTTTATCAATCCACACATAACTGTATCACAATTCAAATACTAAAATGAATTTGCCGGTGATTTTCATGTCGTAACCTATATCGAATGCTCTGCCTGCCCGATACATGATAAAACAAAAAAAGGTCCGATATCTGATGTGAATATAATTCGGACTTTCTTCACAAACATTCACTCGTATGAGATGAAAACTGGTAGATTGTGTTGTCTTTCCTTTATTTCGGCAGTTGACATTCATTGCCACATTACTTCGCGGTCTTCATAAGCCAATGAACAGAATAGTATAAGTCAATCTATAACACAATTGAAGGTTATTTACATCAAAAAAGCTACAATTGAAAGTAATTTATATTGAAAAAAGCTGTCTGGAATATGTTAACTTGTACTGCATGTTTCTATCATACATACAAAAATATTCAACACAACTGACAGTTAATAGAATTAGTAGCATGGAATAGAATCTAAAAAGAATACGGTTCATAAATTTCGTCTTTGTTTTCAGTTTCAATATCTGGTTTATCTTGATATTCTTTTTGCAGTGGTGTATAATCAGCAGGTTCCTGTGTAATTTCTTCCTCTTTCAGGTCTTCTGCCAATGAACTGTAGGGTCTTTCATGTTGATCCGATTTCTGACTCGCAGATGTACTGTCCCCATTCTCCAATGAGGCTCCAAGAGGCCTCTCAGTGTCACTCTCACTATCACTTCTTCGAGCATTATCAACTACTGCTTCGTCAGTAGCCTGTGACACTGGTCTTAATCTTTCGGGGTCAAAATTTATTTCCTCATAAGGATCAACTTTGGAGTCAGAACGTCCTCTGGCGCACTCTCCGTCAGCACTTTTAAAGAGAAAACCGCCCTCCAAATACCTTTCATCCGTTGGTTGTGATCTATCGTATACCGGGTCGTACAAGTGAAGTGACGGCCACTGATCGTCAGTGGCTCCATGATCGTGACAGGAAGGCTCTGTGTAATACAACTGTCTTTCGTCAGGGTCCTTGTTACCAGATGAAGAGGATGGACTGCTTGGTGACCTGTTTGCCACTGGTGATACAGAATTAATTTCATGTCCATTTGGTGATCCGTTTGTCATATCCAATCCATTATCAGCAGACAGAGGATTAACAGGAACTGGCGGAGGAAACCTCGGATCATCTGCAGATTCATATAATTCATTCTCTACCAGTCCTGATTCTATACTTTCACTTTTACACAAAAGGGAGCCCTTTGTTGGAACTTCTCCTCCATCGATACCAATAGTTTGGTTTGTGTCTTTATCATTTGTCACCTGAAGTTCTGTTGTGTCAGCTGTATCTGTTCTTGCTTGCATTTCGGTGAGTGGTATAAGTTCTATGTCAGCATGCTCATTAGTGGTCTTACGTTTCTTTGTCTTATCCACTTTTGCATATAGCAGATTATTTTTGTCTGCAATTACATAAAACATTCTATCATGAGACGATATAAATATATATATATATATATATATATAATGGAAAATTACCAAAGTAGAGTTTATCTACACATTCGAGTGGCTTCTCTGTTTATCACGCGTATTTTAATCAACGTTTTTTTTTTTACTTGGGAATGAAAACAAATAATATCATATGCAAATTTTCGTGTGCAGTAAAGATATTAGACAATAAGTATACATAGAGAATATAAAAATATTTGATCATTTTCGCCTGTGTTACATTATACTAGTTCATTCTGAAGGGGTCCACATTCTGTATACGTTGTTATTTTAAAAGAAATCCTTGTCGCTAATGTCACACCATGCCAATTCAATCTGAAGCCCACATCCAAGAAACATAGCATAAAAAGGTAAATCTGCGTGTTTGACAAAGAGAATTGACATGCTTGCTGATTGTGCAATACATATTCAGTTCAACGATATGAAGAAAAGAGATGTTCATGCCATATTCCTGGTTGGGAGAAAGGGTTAAATATGAGCGAAAAGGTTTAAGACAATAACACTTCAAATTACCAGCTGGTTTGAGCAGGAAAGTGACGATACAATACCTGTTTGCAACTGTGAGTGATTGTTATCCGTATCTATATCCACAATAATATCGTTGTTGTTTTGCACGTGCCTGCATAGAAACAATAAGCCATATGCATTTGGACGCTTCGGTTTTTGGTTTTCTGTTTATTGACTAATGTTTTTCAGTAGAATCGCCCTAAAAAGACCACACAAGGGACTAAAAAAGTGGCTTTAAAAGCGGGGCTGGTCTTGAATAGGGAATATAATTTAATTACTGTTATACAGAAAAGGACTGTAAATTGGTGGTCCATATATATATATGTATATATATATGTATATATATATATATATATATATATATATATATATATATATATATATATATATATATATATATATATATATATGGTCTGTTTACGGAGGTGGTATTTTTTGAAACTCTACTGTATGCTCATGCAAACAATACCTGAGCAAACAGGGGTTCAGACTAGCATGGAATCTTCTTCAGTTGCTCTGGACGTTTTTTATTCGTTAGAAAAAAAAGGTTATTTTTCCCATAAGTGAACATATTTGTATGCACTTGCTGCTCTCTACAATTATTGGTTTGATATGCTGCTGTTTGAGTCCATTTGCTACAGTCTTGCACGCACTCTACATCAACGTATTTGACTCCATATCTATTGTTACTTGAGTTACATTTTATTTATATGTATGATATTCATGTCAGGCTTTGTCTTCACCTTGATGCTTCTGTGATATTTTCATCAATACATTGGTTGTTTTCTTGTCTACTTTCTAAAGGGATTTCACTGCAGACGAGTGAATGATTAAGTTCTTGGGGCATACCAGAATGTGGTATTTCATGGATCAAACTTGCCACGTTATACAACACAAAAGATGAAATCATCGTACCTATATTTTCTTCCATGTGCACGGCGTTTGTTCCGCCTTAAGAGGAGCGTGACCACAATGACGCCAACTACGAGAAACAGGACTCCTCCAACGGCTGAGGGAATCAGCCAGGTTAGCGTTGTGCTTGCACTGGTACCTGCATCTGCATTGGTTTGATCCATGGCTGGTAAAACTGAGATGTTAGATAAGTTGGTTGATTGGTTCTCGGATACAGTTGGAGTGGACATCTTAACATAATCGTTGAAAGCTGTAAAATATAAGGTAGGGGCAACAGTGTATGTATCTGCATGTAATGGTCATTTATACAGTCCATGAAAAAATATGCTGAGATTTAACACTTTTCATGGTGGTGGTGGTGGTGGTGGTGGTGGTGGTGGTGGCGGCGGCGGTGGTGGTGGTAGTAGTAGTAGTAGTAGTAGTAGTAGTAGTAGTAGTAGTAGTAGTAGTAGTAGTAGTAGTAGTAGTAGTAGGAAGAAGAGGAGTGGTAGTAATACTATTTATTTTATTGTTTATTGAACGCTGAAGCTTGGCGAAATAAAAGTTACATCTGACCAAAGTGGCATGCATACAGTATAAAATCGGTAAATATATGTACACTTTAAATCTAGCGAGCAGTTTGACCATTATACGCTATTGAAAATTGGGACTTTTATAGTTGGGAGATGACAGCAGCGCGGCCATGAGTCCACGACGCCGTGCGTCGCCTGGGTGCCGAGTGGCCAACCGGTACATGGACCCCGCGCCACTGACCGCTGTCACCGATCACTTGAGAGCAGAATAGACATGGGGGATACTGCGTAAGTTAATAACCTGTCAATTAAGGTACCAGTTATTACTCTATTTCCGTTTACAATCAACTGAGACAGTTCTTACGTATACAAGTTTCTGACGGGCAATTTCACTGAACATATGCGATGTGTGAGAGACATAGTGGCATGCGTAATAACCTGGGATATTGGCTGAATACCGAGAGCTTGTAACAATTTTGTATGGTGGGACCTTTGTCCAGTCCAAATACTTGCTTTACAAAGGTTGCCTGAGCCGACTCCAACTCACGCACATGTATATCAGCGCGACACAATTTGATGCTGTCAAGACCGAGTGTTAATGCTGGTACTCCCGTTGTTTTCCACAAATACACTTAAGCATCACACGAGAGGCCCGGATAACACCAACACTACTGAAAATTCATACATGGTCCGTTTTGTAGCACTTATTATGTTCTTGACCTGAACATAATATGTATTTGAAGAGGTGTATGTGAGGCCTAGTAAGCTAAGCTCTGTCACAGTGTTTATCTCACAAGATGAGTCCCCGAGATACCAAGTTGTTTTTGTTTTGTTTTGTTTTGATTTGTTTTTGTTTTGTTTTTTTTCTTTTTTTTGTTTTTGTTTTTTTTTTTTTGTTGTTTTGTTTTTTGTTTTTGTGTTTTGGTTTTTTTTTGTTTTTGTTTTTATTTTTGTTTTGTTTTTGTTTTTCTGCCAGGAGCAATTGCCGACATGTAATATTTTTGTGTTTTTTTTTTCAATTCCAAATACAAGTCTTTATTGAGAAGCATATGATGCACAAAAATA
Source organism: Hermodice carunculata (assembly GCA_964020975.1). Classification (NCBI taxonomy): domain Eukaryota; kingdom Metazoa; phylum Annelida; class Polychaeta; order Eunicida; family Amphinomidae; genus Hermodice; species Hermodice carunculata. Next base: position 58,074,667 of record OZ026630.1, on the reverse strand, counting down.
AATGAGTTGTTGCAGATCATGTTGAAGTCAGCTGGTACTATCAGATCACTTTAATAATAATAATAATAATAATAATAATAATAATAATAATAATAATAATAATAATAATAATAATAATAATAATAATAATAATAATAATAGTAATAATAATAATGATAATGATAATGACAATAATAATTATAATAATAATAATAATAATAATAATAATAATAATAATAATAATAATAATAATAATAATAATAATAATAATGATACCCCTGGACTCGGGGAAAAAGCATTCATACATCGAGATAATTATAAAATGTGATCAACAGCAGATACATAATGTGACACGGGCAGATATACAGGCCGGCACTCTCACATAGAGTGCCGTTTCCCTTTATATAATAGGTGGCTCGTGCAAACAGTGTAACGGGGAAGGTATACATGTTCAGAAAGGAAAGAAAATGAATAAAAATACTTCTATGATCTAAGATTGCTTTATAAGATCAAAAAGCTCTGACCAAAAGGGATGCCAGTAAGTGTTGGCTACTCCAGGGTTTAACAAAGTTCTCATTGTGAAGAAGAAATCTTAATTAGTTGACAACTCCATCTGCCGCATATGTAATGGAATTATACAGGACATTGCCTATTTTTACACCGGTTTGCAATGATTTTAATTCAAGGGGTAGATCATTAATAAAGATATTAAACAGGGAAGGCGACAGGGCGCTACCTTGTCTGGTGCCTCGCGTGACAGAGAACGCCGGGCTAATATACCCATTCCATTTCGCGGCCGCCCTCAGATTGCTGTACCACCGAAATAAAAACATCCAATGTGATTCAGGTAAAATGTCTATAAGCTTATAAAAAAAAAGCCAACTGCTGACGGAGCGTCATAGAATTACCATACTTCATGTGCTCCGGTGTGATGCCGTCGCAGCCTTGTGAACAGTTACCATCTAATTGTTTTATCATCTTGTTAACCTGATCAGCGATTATTATCACAGGGTCAGCTTTGCTTTTATTTTCTTCATATAATAATGTAACTTAATCATGTACCTTACGTTGACCATCAGTTAAGTTACATACGGGTTAATCATGTATCTTACGTTGACCATCAGTTCAGTTACATACGGGTTCATCTGTCATTAGCCCAGAAAAAATATCAGCGAATTGTTGAGTTTTTAAGTTTGAACATGGTTTGACTTGTTTTTCTCTTGATAACATTCTAAAAATGATTTACCTTTCTCTAATTAAAAACAAGTATTAAGTCTATGTACATTATTTTGTTTCTTTATGTTAATATTTTGCCCGACACGCACTTCTTAAACGTTTCTTTGTATACTTCCAGGTGTCATAAATGACTCCTGTCTGAGGCTTACCATTTGCATTCCACAATGCCCACCAAAACTTCTTTTTGTCTCTCAAAACCTCAAGGTCTGGTGACCAGAATAACCGGGGTTTAACCGTCTGTTTGGCACACTACCAGCTTCCTGGTCAGCCTCATGTTAAACTTCATTAATCTTTTTCAGATGACCATTAGCAATTGTTTCAAGTACGTCACCATCTGTTACATCGTCATCATCCAATAACGGTATAGTTTTTAACTTTTTAATCAATAGATCTTTATATGTGTTATTATAATGAGTCTTACTCCAGTTTGGACGTAAATAATGTTTAATTTGTGTTATTGAAGATTTAAACTTTCTAATGGTACTACTTAGCATAATTTAAATTGCTACAACTTTTGTTTTTAATTCAATGGGCAATGGCCAACAACCCCCTAGTGTAAGTTGGAATGACATCTCTATCTATTATAGTGTTGAAGATATTCAAGATTGAAAATTTCGAATACTGCTAATTAGCATAATTAGCAGAACTTAAATTGCTACAGCTTTTGTTTTATATTCGTTACATGCGCAATGGTCAATAACCCCCTAGTAGAAGTTAAGCGAATTTTTAAGACACTGCGGAATTTGTGGACTGGAAGCGTCAATAATCACGCGGTGCCAATGGTACCTTGTAGTCAGGTTTCCCAGCAATTTGCGGAGGACGAGCCAGAAAAACCTACTTTAGACAGACTATTCATTTGTCTATACATGGGTGGTGTTATTCCTGGGTTTTAAATCATTTTTATATCAAATTTTTTGTTTTTTAAAACATTTTTTTCATCAAAAACTTATTTCCTGATATCAAAAATCACTTTTCGATATCAACATCATTTCTATATCAAACGCTGGGGCACCAAAAATTAAATTCTTGATATAACTTTTTTCTGGACGTCCAAAAATCATTTCTAATATTACGATTTTCTTTTTGTTTTTGCTTTTTGATATATATATATATATATATATATATATATATATATATATATATATATATATATATATATATATATATGTATATATATATCAACTACTGATTATCATCATCAGCAGCAGCAGCAGCAGCAGCAGCAGCAGCAGCAGCAGCAGCAGCAGCAGCAGCAGCATCTTTTCAAACGTCATGAGTGCTAGATTACCAATCAATCTTCCCGTGAACAATATGACAGCTGAACATGAGGACACTGACGCTGACAAGGATGATTCATCTAGATTTATAGACAAGTCAATTGTAGCAGGTAGACGATGTTGTGACAGCGAGGATATAGTTTGTATGTGTCGTGTTAGCAAATCTTAGGCAGTCTTTGAGTAATTTATCAATCGCACGAATCCTTTCCCCTCGCCTCTGCCATTTTGCAACTTCAGAAAAGTTCTGCAGTGAAGGGGCCGTTCATTGTACTAATTTGTCTTTGAATTCTTGACATCAAAAAGTCGCAAGTAAATCATCCTTGTCAGCGTCAGTGGCCTCAGGTTCAGCTGCTTTATTGTTGTTGGGAAGATTGATAATCCAGCACTCATAATGTTAGAAAAGAGTGGTAGCAGCAGTAGTGATAGTAGTAGTAGTAGTAGTAGTAGTAGTAGTAGTAGTAGTAATGATAATAATAATAATAATAATGATAATAATAATAATAATAGTAGTAGTAGTAGTAGTAGTAGCAGTAGTAGTAGTAGTAGTAGCGTCACGTTACTTCATAGATTTTTCTCTCTGCAGGTATATGGGTGTTTCTATTTTAGAATTTATTTGCATTCATTGAGTAATGGATGCTCTGGAAATATTCAAGGGAACAGTCAGCAATTCAAACAACGAACTTTGGACTTCTTGATATCAGGAATTCGACTTTTAGATATCAAAAAAGTCTGTAGTAATTCCTGATATTCATAAACACTTCTTGATATCAAAAAGTCGATTTCTTCATATCAAGAAGTCATTTCTTGATATTAAAAACTCGATTTCTTGATATCAAGAATTTAATTGACTCCTTGATATCAAAAAGTCTACTTCTTGATATCAAGGAATCTAATTTTAATATCAAGAATTTGTTTCCTTGATCTCAAAAAGTCTACTTCTTGATATCAAGAATAGACTTTTTGATATTAAGAAGTCAATTTTCGGTATCAAGATATACTGAATAAATAGCAAAACGGCGCCCCATATATCAAAAAGTCGACTTCTTGATATCAGAAACTCAACTTTTTATATCAAGAGTTCGACTTTTTTATATGAAGAATGATTTTTTGACATCAAGAATGACTTTTCTATATGAAGAAGTGTATTGTTGATATCAAGAATTCCATTTTTGATATTAAGAAATACTGGACAAATAGCAAAGCGGCGCCGCATAAATATCAAAAGTCAAGTTTTTGATATCAAGCCGTCATTTACTAATATCAGGAAGCCATATAGACCTATTGGTTTCTTAAAGTCGAGTTTTTGATATCAAGAGGTCCAAGCAGTGCGATAACTAGTTCCTGCAAATGGGCTTCAAATATTTGATCACTCAATGCGCACCTCTGGTTTTGCAAAATGGCGGAAATTCAAAATTGTTGACTATGATGATTTACTTAAGTGCAATGCAAATTGTCCAAAGCACTGGCCAACGTGATATTCCACTTTGATTACAGTCACGAATGATTGTTCATTTATACAATGACGTGCAACCGATGTTCGCTGCACTGCTAAACTAGGCCTAGTGGTATTAAATTGCGGGCAGCAACATTCCCTGCCAGGTTGTTGTTGAACCCAAATATGTTCTGATTTAACGGAAAAGCATCCTGCAGCACAGTCGCACATAATACTTATTTATTGATATTTTAACGTTTTATGTATGAGAAGTATAGGCTGTTTTTTTACTTCGACTTAGGCTTGTGGTATCTGGCTCTGGCTGCCGGTGCTGTCCACTGCACGGAGCGACTACGGTCTGTCCGTGCCGTGTCCACCTCTAGCCGCCAGACCCAGCTGCAGTGGCTACAGTCACCAAATCAGTGCTCCTTGTCGCAGCAGTCGTTAGTCATTTCTTCTCAGCTCGTGGATTCTTACCTGTGGTATCTGGCTCTGGCTGCCGGTGCTGTCCACCGCACGGAGCGACTACAGTCTCTCCGTGCCGTGTCCACCTCTGGCCGCCAGACCCAGCTACAGTGGCTACAGTCACCAGAGACTAGTGCTCAGCAGTCGTTAGTTATTTATTTTTAGTTTGTGGATTCTTACCTGTACTGAATATTATTTGCTTCACTGTTTTATTCGGTTTCTTGTAAATTATGTGTATAATTATATAATTTAATTGCATATGGGTTAATTATTTGTATTTATGTACTGTGAACTGATTTCTGTGTATTGTCATTTTCCCCGAACCTCGGGGGTTTTAATCAAATTATTATTATTATTATTATTATTATTATTATTATTATTATTATTATTATTATTATTATTATTATTATTATTATTATTATTATTGTTGTTGTTGTTGTTGTTATTATTATTATTACTATTATTATTATCGTTATTATTATTATTATTATTATTATTATAAGTGTCGCAAAGCGCTTCAAGAGATATGCAGCACCGTTGTGAAGATGACGAACTCAGACAGCTGGTGCCACAAGAGTATACCGAGGGGTGATGACACAGTCACTTGAAATGCGCCTAGCCCTGGCTCTGCATTGATGCGCTTATATGAAAAAATAAAACGCTCCATAATTACGGTAATGTTGGAAAATGAGTCAACTATCAATTTGCTAGGCTAATGTATGGTAATGTAAGTTTGTAAATGGACTACAAACACGTGCGATGTATACAGTTTGGAAATAACATGGACTAGATTGTGAAAGCACAGTCATTGTGAGGGTTTGAAGACATAGAACAAAAGAAAAAATGTGTCTAGAAAAGTTGAGTTATTTTGCACAAATTATACGTGGCTACAAATTGAGTTACAGAATAGTATATATCAGCAGTAATCATTTTTCACAGTTTTCAAAGTTGAAACCAAAGCACACATCCTGTACACTACTTTGGATATAGTGCTTAGAAATTCAAACAATCACTGATAGAACAAAATCATAAGTCGGCTTTTTTGGCCTTTAACCAATGGTTTCTAAATGTACCCACATTCAATGTCTGGTTGAAGCAACCAGGAATAATTTCAGCGTTTGTATAATTTCAGTTTCTAAAGTAACACGGGACATACATATTGTTGATTTGTTGCCACTCGCTGAAAACATCTTGTCTGTTTGAAGAAATATACGTGAAAATGTTACCACTGGTAGTTTTTGTGACATCTTAATAAAGCGAGAAAGGTCACGTTAATGTTTTCAACTCATCAGTAAAACTTTTCTTACCAACAGGCATTATGTCCCGGCCGTCTTTCGCTCCACTTTTTGTCTTGGATTCAGTTGCAGGCGACACCCAGCTTGATGTAATTCTTGAAACGTCGCGTGGTTTTTCTGTCGGTATCCTTTCCACAACTGGCTTTTTAAAAATATTAAGGAAAGGATTGTTGTGATTAATGGCAGATCTGTCGACATTTAAGACTGGAATAGAAGTAACTGTCCGCAAACTTCGAAATCCTTCTGTGGTAAAAGAACCACATCCAACAGACGACGTGCAATTCATTGCCGAGTGTATTATCCTACAAAATCGAGAAAAGGCAAAATTGAGGAAACAGACAATCCAATTATTTGAATATGCATATGGTACAATTATGCCTTTAAAATAATAACATGGTCAACTTGGACACATTTGGAATAACTTTCAACTCTTCAGAATAAAAGTGACAGTTCTGCTGGTTTGAGACTTGTAAGTCACACATTTAAAGGTCAGCTGACCACAGGTCGCATGACTCATGTTCATTTCTTAATCAAAGTTGAAGGTCAAGCTCATATGACCACTTTGGTATGTAATGGTCAAAATGTGAAACTTTTAATGAGACTGTCATCTGTCATTTTAGATGGATGTTTATTAAAATTCATGGGTTTATGGAGGGGGTCACAATCCCTGTCTGATTAAGTCTGATGTCATGATTGTAAGTTCAAGGCATTAATAGTTACTAAATTACATATATGAAAATTGTAAAATTTGTCATGTGGTCGGATTATTGGTAAGTTTAAAATTACAAGTGCCCTCGGCTGTGCCCAGGTAACAAATCAAACTGAGCCCAAAGGTGGTAATGTGTATAAGGGGAAAGAACACCCATTGTAAACATGTTTAAAAAAACGTCCAATTTGCCTAAGGGCTAACAAAAATATATGTGTGGTTCTGGTTACCCGGCCGACCCTACTGACCAAGTCCGACCCAAAATGAATTTTATGAAACATAAAAAAAAAACAACAGTTTTTAGCTGCCCTTCTCTTATAGCGAGTTCTTAACATAAACACAAGTGAATATAGAACATAACAGAACGGTAAATTATCTAACCAGAAAACTACTCAGTTTCCAGTCAATGGACTCGACTATCTTCATCACCCCTACTACGCATGCGCACATCGGTGCATCTACTGCCTTTTTATGCATCCTGGGTAATTTCCTCTGTAATTTTAGATGTATGTTTATTAAAATTCATGGGTTTATGGATGGGGTCCCAATCCCGATTGGTTACGATACTGGTGGCGCTGCCTCAATTTGGATGGAATTGATTAGCCAAAAATATATGAAAAAAAAAATCAATCAATAAAAAAATCCAAATATAAAATACTTCAGCTACACGTGATAAATTTGTAGATATATGTGTCAAGCGCTAATATATTCTACGATATGGAGGATCTTCACATATTTATTCCAGGTCACTTGTGCTGTATGCTGTAGAGTTGAAAGATGTGACTTGTCAATGACGTCCACAGTTTTCAAGTTAGCCCGACGTAAGTCTCAGGACTTATCAGGTGTATAAAAATCTAGGTCGAGTTTGATATTGGTAGAGCTACCTGGTGTATTTTGTGATATATTGCTCAAAGTGAGAAAATCTTGTGAGCGCAATCTGGCATCTTTAATTTTTCGTGGATCTTAGTGAAATGTAATGGAACTGTGGAGGAAGTCAAAATCTCAATTGCTTATGATGCTAGTGAGGTCCCACTATCAATAGAACAACTCGTTCCGCAGAAAGTGGCTTCCTCCAAATTCCTCGAGCTAACAAGGCAGCATACCGGAACTCTATAGCGGTATCTGGTGCCAAAGTATACAATTCACTCTCACGTGATATCAGAGAAAAGTCAACACCTTTTGCCTTTAAATCTGCTTTTATGAGATCTTTTTATGGGAAATGAAGTTTTTAGCTTTTAAACAGTCATTACTGTAATTTGTATAAATTGTAAGAGACCATCGGGTGCCTATTTGCATTTCAATCTTAGCCAACTGTTCCTTTTATCTGGAGTCAAACCAGCAGAGCCGGTGTCCGCTACAACGTACTTGTTACGCCTGCGCGGTTTTGCCCCCCGTCACTCTGCTGGGGGTCCCCCATATAAACCCACATCCTTATTGGCATGTATCTTATTGTAATTTTATTTATTGTGTGTATTTTATTGTATGTATTTTACTGTATTTGTATTTATTGGAGGGCCCTGAGGAAGATAAACAATTTGTTTATCAGATTACCCTCGTAAAATAAAGTTTATCTATCTATCTATCTATCTATCTATCTATCTATCTATCTATCTATCTATCTATCTATCTATCTATCTATCTATCTATCTATCTATCTATAAGCAGATTCCACTTCCTGTATTTAGATTTATCTGTTGACATCACAGCATAGCACAAGTCCCATGTACCTCTTGTTTTACCTGTCCAGAAAGACCAGCTACCTATTCACGCAACATTTGCACCGATAGATAGATAGATAGATAGATAGATAGATAGATAGACAGACAGACAGACAGACAGACAGACAGGTAGGTAGGTAGGTAGGTAGGTAGATAGACAGACAGACAGACAGACAGACAGACAGACAGACAGACAGACAGACAGACAGACAGACAGACAGACAGACAGATAGATAGATAGATAGATAGATAGATAGATAGATAGATAGATAGATAGATAGATAGATAGATAGATAGATTTGGCTGTATGTAAAGCGGCATATATGATATTTTGTATGGTGCAAAACAAGTGCCGTGTTCGGATATTTTTATCTTCAAAATGTTAACGCAATGGGGCATTAAAAAGTAAAGGGTAATATTTGTTAAGATATTAATCAGGTATTTTTACTCCAAGGAATCAATTATGGCCCTCCCAGAACAAACAATTAGGTCCCCTGTGATACCCCCCCCCCCCAAAAAAAAAAAAAATCTGGGTTGACTTCGTCATAGGCACAACATGATAACACAGTTATTTTAAAAATGCTTTGTAGTTAAGAAGGAAACAGACCAGTCATATTTTGCCCATCCGTATCACATCCAGTCAATGCTTGACAGTTATGATGACAGGTGTGTCAAGTAGGAAGTAGGGACCTCTGAAATGACGATGTCCCATTTAGATTGTGATATAATGGTTTGTCACTTATCTGTTTACTAAAAAAAACCGGCCAGTTGTTAATATACATGCCAACTCATTCGTATTTTAGCAGACAGAGAGTTACATGTGATTAGTCGATTAGAAGGCTGTGCACAGAGATGTTGTATAGGGGTTAGAATGCAGCTGAACCTGTCAGTATCATGGGGAGGAAGCCCGAGGCAAATACACTATAGGAAAAATTAGGCAGAGGTGAATATGGTTCTGCGTGGAATAGTTAATGATGTTGACAGGGAGGTGAAAGATTTTATAGATCTCTAAACTTGTTTCACTTAAAATAGGTGGTCATCATGATTAAAATAATCAAGTACATTACATACCTGCATCAACTACTTATACATTGTGCAAGTTGTAAATATGAAACCTATAATATTTGTGTAAACCTTGAGATAATGGATTACTCAGTATCCGTAGTCTCAATTTAACTCCACTTCGGTCAAGTTCAGGATCAATGAATTGTTCTTTGAAGGAATCCTCTGAAGTCACATGGTTTTTATTTACCTTATTGTGGCATAGTAGAATTTTGATATTAAACGCAAGCAAATAACTGAAAAACATGTCTTTATAGAGCAGCGAACTTGGTAGGAATTATAAATATTAGAACCGGAAAGGTATAAAAGAAGGTTGGCGTCATGTAGGGCGGTCTCCTAATATGGAGGCCTTAAGCGGATTTTTGGTTTGCACTCATAACTAAGCACCATTCAAAAGATACAGTGGAGACAAAGTATCACGCTTATTGCCCAGACGATCAAAAAGCAAGGATAACCGGTGACACGATCATTATGATACAATTGGAATGTCATCTCTGACTCGACATATAGAAATGCGACAAGAAGCAGAGCATGACGATTCCCTCACATGTGCTCATGGAACACAAATGAACATCTGCATTGTGCCACTAGAATGGTACGGAGTACATTGAGTCAGATAAATTGCCTATGATTGAATTTCTTTTGATAGTATCATAAAACTTTTGATTTTCATTCTTCTTTACGTGTTTTGGGAGATTTTGATAAGGTTTCTGGTAGACAATTGAATACAAACGTACCACCACATTTCCAAATATGACCTAAGCAGCCATTAAATTGGATTATGTTTGAAGAATTTCATTGACGTTTTGTATCTTTCTCACACCAGTCTATGAATACAAATTATTTATTCATCAACTGATACACAATCAGTTCTAATCGCATCTTTTGATCATTTGTACACGTGCTTGCATGCATATCTATTTCATTTTGTCAAAAAATATTATTTGTCACTTATTTTATATCAACATGTTCCTATTTCTTTTGGCCTGGTCCCATAAAAATTTAAAATATTCATCATTTATATATATATATATATGTGTGTGTGTGTGTGTGTGTGTGTGTGTGTATCTTCAAGTGACCGATTATTTAGGGCATGTACACCACTGCCACTGCCGACCGCAAGAAAGAACTATCCCCGTGCAAAACAAAGACTAGGGTTTCCCATACATGAATTTCGTTGCTTGCGTCATTTTCACAAGCAGGAGCAGTCTTAATATCTTGCTAGTTATGATCAACAGACAAATACTATCGAACACAAACGACAACACGTACGTATTTATCATTGGAGACCAGCTGTGCCGGTGAAGACGATCCACGTACAAGACAGAACTTTCCTCCTCCAGAAAAGCCTGTGACAAATAGTTTTACCTACATGTATGTCAACAGGTAAACATATAAATGTTGACGAAAACAGAAATTAGCCGTAACATATGAATGTCCCGATAGATAATGGTTGTTTGTATTGTTTGAACATACAGTATGTTGCCTGATTTAGGCTAGTAATGTTGAGAACTCACCTTAAGCGACCAGAACAGTCACATTTTTGGCTCAGCGAACACGACAAGAGAATTAGGTCGTCTAAATGGTGTCGTATTTTATAACTCGGCGACCCTTTCTTTATCAACCCATCGCTCAAAGTCCTCCACTTTGGTATATAAATGTTGACGATTTCCTTCTTGCGGATATGTTGTCGGTATTTCCTGCGTGCGTTTTTTAGACATGCCTAAGCATTTACAACATGTTAGGAGCTAGTAATCAACAGGCCTATAAAGGTTCAGTATTTTTTTAAAAAAACACCATCGCGAGGAGTCGGTGCACATATTTTGGTATAGTATTTGTTTGTTCTCAAGGGCACTTTAAAGTGCCAGGGTGAATGATGTTCTCGATCACGCAACAAAAACAGAGTACTGCTTTTGCTCATTTGAAACGGTCCATCAGAATAAAACGACAGAGAACTTGTGGATTTTTCAAAATGTTTTATTAAATGTCGGCTAAGCCCGGCAAGTATATCAATGCAATATAATTTGTCGCAAGAGAATCATGTTTCAGTAGGCTTCAAATAAAGAATTGATATTTTGCAAATCACACGTACATCTTTAAAAAAGTGAACGAGTAGACCAGTACAAAATGCTATCTTTGTGACGGGTTATATGGTTTAAACATATTTATTTCGAAATAATGCAAAGAAAGCATACTTACATCATGTAACACAACTGGGAAAAGTGCTAAGCCTTATATTAATTACTCTTGCTGAAAGAATACAACAAACTAACAAGACTTAACTGAGCGCACAAGTGCTGCCAGATCAGCTGGGCTCCGAAAGTGTCTGATTAATCATGCAGCAAAACAAATAAAAGGAGGCATTCACAATGAACAAAAACAGATAAAGGACCATCCTACGGATCAACAAAGCAAACGTATATCCGTATCGTACGTGCTACCTGCAAGGATATCAAAAAGAAACTGCAGATAATACGTCATATAAATCAATACCCGTTTGTTTAAATCGATTGCAAATAATATTATAATCTGGTACTGCCTGAGAAATTTGGAAGTTTTCTAAAAGTGAACAGTCAGTTGAAATATATGATATAGTGTACAAAGAAAATTAGTGGAGGAACATTAGAAAAAAAGTAGGTAGTCACCTTGAAAATATTTAAAGAAAGCTATCTTTTTCAGGATTGGTGCAGAAAATCATCCCGATGACCCCTATGCACATTTTACCGAGTTCGTCCCTGAGGCATTTGTAAAATTCAAGATGGCGTCTAAAGCAAAGGCCGGTAATGGAAATACTCAAAGTACTTGGCTATATAATTGACTGCAAGCACTTAAACTAAGGTTTTTGCATATGAATTGATATAATAGGTATCTTGAGTCTATGGAAGCCAGAGGTGCTCTATGCTAGACCACCTGAGCAGTTTAAATGAAAGTAGGCTGCTAGCAAAATTCAAGAGAATTGGAATAATCAATATAACAACCATAAACGTGCAGAGATAGGACCATGTTGCAATGATTTGCTTTTAGTTTGCACAGTATGATAATGTAACCGGGACCTGTACATGCATACAAAGCTGTAAAATACTTCCTTTCATTGGATTTACGTAGTGCAACCAAATTGCATACCTAAGGTTAAGGTTATTGAAGGTATGAAGTACCTGTCTCTCTATGCTGTCAGACACGGAGACTTTTTACAATCGTTTCAACTTTCAAATTGGTTCCTTTAACTGCATCTAATGGATATCATACATGGCAGCGGTTGTCATTAGTACAAAAAAAAAACAACAACATGAATTGACACGTGAGATCTGGCCTTTATGAAAAGAATAGACAGCTTTTCATTATTCATCCGATTAATCAGTGCAAACATTGCATAATGCCAAATTTCTCACTGCTGGCTCTGACAGTAAACAGGTTATTTAGAATATCAGGCGATCACATGCAGCCTTGAAACGAATGTCACACCTTTATATGGTTGGCTAAAACCGTACAACTAGGTGCTTGCTTCGCTTTGGGACTGTCACTTCTTGGGAGTTTCTAGTGTGCATTAAGTGATATGAGCGCTTGTATGAAAATGCAGATATGATATAACTGTGTCACGGTGGTTCGAAGGCGTGTGAAGGTTGTCTCTGTACCCTAAAATGGCAGAAATGTGCAGTATTCCTACCTGGCGTAGAGGGATCACATCAGACCATATGGTGGTTCGTGAGAAAGGTCTTGAGGGACTCATCAATGCCAGTGTTTCGAAAGATAGCTTCGAGTTCCTGTTTGAAGTATGAGGCCACAGTTACCTATCGTAGCTCATGGTAAATGTCGCTAATAGTATATCCGAAAAAACAACAACATGTATTTCTTTTGGCAAATGGGAACGGGAAATATCTGGTAATGCCGTTCAAATCTGTCAAAATAGGAAGCCACCTATATATACGTTCCTAGATGAGCGCAACGACATTCGCAGACAGAACAATGAGTTAGGTACTATGGCAAAAGACCCGACCATAGAAATGGCAGCTGCATTGAAACAAGATGATATTAAATTATTGATAGCTTTTGGAGAGTAAAGAGTTCGGACTGCGAAATATGGTAATGACTACTAGGAAGTGGTTCTGGACAAAAAGACACAAATACAAATAGCACTGACTAAAGTCCTTCTTCTATCTAAAGAAGAATTTATATTCTTACTTGTGACTGAAAACATAACTGAATCTGTCCATACAATAACATTTGTCATCATTGCGTCAGATCAACATAACCCAGACCAATTATAATAAAATGTGTTTATCCTGTCTCTTTGCGATGTCCTCTGATCCAAGGATGATGATAAAACCTTTATTCATGCACATAATATAGATTCTCCAGGCTTCAAAACATTACTATGATGCCTAATTCAAAGTGATTTTAGAACTTTTTGTGAATGAATGAGATATTACAGAAAAAAAATCGCGGTCAATGTAAAGAAGTATATCAGCCAGGTCAACACCCCCCCCCCCAGCCCACAGTATATGTGTGTGCAGTATACCGGTATCTTATAAATCAGGGATAACATGTTCTCCACGTGGTGAACATAATTGAACGAAATTCATCTCTCTGACTGATAAAATATACAAAATTGTGATTTCCAAAATTATTCTACATGCCAACATTAACAACGTCCATGGTGGTACATAAATGTGTCAATCTACAGATTCTTTTTCAAGACATGCACGGAAAATATATATATATATATATATATATATATATATATATATATATATATATATATATATATATATATATATATATATAATACATGCCTAACACGTAAAATACAGTTTTCCGTAAGATTTAGGTCAGAAAATACCAGTAACAAGAATAAATGCATATTTGATATGTTTCCATGTTATCAGCATTAGCGTGTCGTTATCCCTCTTGTAAATCTGCCTCTCAAATTTGTAACAGATCGTGTTTTGTTCACTTAAAAAGAAATCTGGCATTTCTGCTCCTTGTTTGTGAAGTTCACTTTTTAAGATGATAGACTTAAGCTACTCGCATGAAGTACCTGAACAGATAAGCGGCATTACTCGCGGTCAGGTGATAGACTAAGGTTACTCACAAGTACTGGAGCACATTAGCGGTATTTCACTTGGAAGCTTGCAAGATAAGTTTATTAACGCTCTTGCACTAAGGTGGATCATAATTGGACCCTATCAAATATAGAGGGATTTCATTAACTAGTTGTTCATCTAAGTCATTATCCTCCATTCTAAATAGGCGTATTAATAATTATACAAATGATAGAGGCATAAACAATAAATATCAAATTGGATTCACGGAAAGATCAAGAACAAGTGATCATATTTTGCTTCTCCATATACTGATTGATAAATATGTGTTTATTCATCCATTTTTTTATATTTTTTTGTTTGAACATATTTATTTAAACTGTATTGCCATATAGTACAATGAGAGTTATATATGGGTTCTCCAGACACGGAGAGACGCAAGGTATATACACAGCACACACAGGACCATACAAAGCTATGTTGACTATGCAGGTGAAGATATAATACAAGGAGATACAACTCAATATCTGTATGACTGTACTTATATATCAGCATTGTACAATTGATTCATATTCGACACAAAAATATACACATGAAATGTGTATATTATCATGTGAAAATGAGTTATGGGTCAGACAGACGAATGAACAATATGACTTGCTACTTTGTTCTATAGATTAGGAAACAAAACGTCTAGTACTGACAACATAAGTTTGTACTGCATCAAAAATGAAGGTATTCATGCATCAGGTAAGTCTTTACTACCAAACAGGAGGATTTCAGCTAGTCTTATGTGCGCAATATCACGAAATAGATTGGGATGCACGTGAGCACCAGGGGCTAAAACGGGGCTGACAGTGTCAAGCAAAATCTTTTTAAATCGACAGTACAATGGGGAGAACAGAAGAAAGTGCATAGGATCTTCGCAGGGATGAGTGCAGAGGCAAGCTGGATCAGGCAATGTGTCAACTTTATAGAGATCATAGTTCAGCTCAGAGAAAGACGCAATTGTGCATGGTATATGTTAGGAAGCCTGTTTCCGTGTGAATAGAAATGGGGAACAATATACACCGCGAGCAAGGTTTGTTTCAGTTTCGATTTATAGATTTGAAGAGAGATTGAGTTTCTGATGTCGGGCGGGAGATTGTTCCATTGCTTGATGGCACCAGGTACAAAGGAACTTTTCCATGCGTTGAGTTCTGCGTTTAATTCGTCGAATATTTCCAGGTTGATGTAAAACACGGACAGAAGGGGTACGGGGTAGAAGGTCAGAAAGATAAGGGGGCGTCAATTTGTGATACATTTTGTAAAAGAGAACGAGTTTAAAGTATAAACGTCTGTTTGCCAAAGTTGACCACCCAATTTCTTGTAATAGATTAACGCGGGATGCATGTCTTAGCGCTCCAGTACAAGTTTCAGCGGCCTCAAATTGTTTGGATTCAAGGATGTGTGATAAGCCCTGACCACAGTTATCAAAAAGGGCACAACCATATTCGAGGATAGGTCGAACTAAAGAGAGATAGAGTCTAATAAGGTCGTTCACAAAAACTAGAGATAACAATGGGCCCAAAATGGATCCCTGGGGGTACTGCGGCTTCAACAGGTAACCAGGTAGATGTCTGTCCATGAATAACCGCACGCTGAAAGCGGTTGGATAGATAGCTTTCCACCCACGATACAAGATTGTACGAGATGCCCAGTTGTCTGAGTTTAAAAAGGTGGCCAGGGTGCCAGACTTATCAAATGCTCTGGATACGTCCAAGAATACCATCCTGGTTTCCTTGGAAGATTCCAGGCCATTGAATATATGGTGAAGAATATAAACAAGTTGGTTAATGGTGCCTTCATTAGCTTTGAAGCCGGAGTTCTTGTAGGTAAGGAGATTGTTCCGTGTCAGATATTCATACAAAGCATTAAATACCAGTCTTTTAAACACTTTGGAATCGTTGCAGGGTAAGGAAATAGGACGATAATTACTTATAATTTGTCTATTTGACTTTTTGAATACCGGACATACATTGGATTTCTTCCAGGATTTAGGAAAGTATGAAAAGCTAAGCGACACTTTGAAATATTTTGCTAATGGTTTACTCAGAGTCTCAGCAGTATTCTTGAATAAGATATTTCCAATGTTGTCGGGACCCGAAGCAGAGGATAGTCGGAGAGACGATAACACTTTCTTCACATCACCCTCACCTAAAGTGATATCATGCAAGCGTGCATCAGTTCTGTAGGAAAATTCAGGCATGGGAGGGGAATCAGCGTCAGGTAGAGTTTTGCACTGGCTTGCAAAGTATATGTTGAATAATTCACATTTTTCCGTCAGGCAGGGTATAAAATTATTGTCGATGATGAGGGGGTATGTCTTGATAGATTTTGCTGCCAAGGACGGATTTGGACAACTTCCACCATTGCTTGGGATTGATGTCTTTCTCGTTAAGTTTTAGGTTTAATTTCAGAAAATATGAACGCATCGACTGGTGAATTTTGTTTACAACCATGTTCCGTGACTTTTTATAGAAACGATAAATCTTTTCGGTCTTCGAATGAATGTCCAGGCTGTGGGGGCTGGATGTATTAGAGTATCGCTTAAATCGTTTTCAAGTTCGATTTCGATGCCGAATACGTTTCTTTATTTCTGTGGTTATCCAGGACATGTGAAAGTAGTTGGTAAAAATATATTTTTACACGTCTATTTCATTGACTTTCAAAAAGGCATTCGACATAGTCTGGCATCAAGGTTTGTTGTATAAATTGGTAACATACGATATTGGTGGTTATATGTTTAACATTTTGAAAGATATGTACCAAAATTCATATGTTCAAATTAAATTCTCTTCAGGACTTTCTGGCAAAATTTTGATGAATAATGGAGTAAAGCAAGCCTATGTCCTAAGTCTTACTCTCTTTAATATTTATGTCAATGACCTCCCTTCTATATTTGATAATAACGGTGATCCTGTAACGCTGTACCATGAAAAAATTAACTGTTTATTATACGCAGATGAACTTATTCTGTTATCAGAATCTGAAATCGGTCTGCAATGTTGTTTGGATAAGCTTTCCTTATATTGTAAAGAATGGAAAATGTTAATGTAGAAAAGTCAAAAGTAATGATATTTAACAAAACTGGTAAATTAGTCTTCCGTTGTTTTAAGTTTGGCAAAAGAGAAATTGAAGTTGTAAAAACACACGTGTATCTGAGAATAGAAATTTCGCTGAATGGGAATGTTATGGGTGCCAGTAAATACTTATGTGATAAAGCACTCAAAGCATTAGGCAGATTGAAGAAAGTTTTATATAGTAATCAAACAGATATCCGATTGTACTTGCATCTCTTTGAAAAACTATTGTATCTGACATTCTAGCCTATATTTAATGTGTTTACCCGGTTTGAAAATTAATTATTCTAATTGTGAACAGCAGCAAACATAGTCAATTTTAGGCTACTGAACTCAAATACAAGTATTTATTCTAGCTTGAAGTCCTCAGATTTATTGACTGCATGTATTCAGAATAAGAATACCAGGTCCATGTTCAGTTGCAGCTGACATCTTCCAATGCTTTTTACCCTTCGGCCTTATGAGGCCGACGGGTATTGTCGTACCCTGCACCGTCCATCCATCCGTCCCATGGTTTTACCACCATAACTTCAGAAATTTTTAAGACAGGACTTTCAAATTGCACATGATATTACACTCCTATATGGCCTACTTTGTGTGCAAGCATACTTGACCTTAACCTAATTCTCAAGGTCACACAATGGTCACATGTGGTGAGTGACGTTACCACTCTAACTATTCAAAGCCTGCATTTAGCAATCTAAAGCTTACACACAAGAAGCTTCATAGAGTGATCTAGAAGGCTATTGAAAATCAAGGCCATAGCTCTATATTTGACCTACTTTTTGAGGTCAAAGGTCAAGTGCACAATGGTGGTATTGGTATAAGTAAGGAAGTATTTAAGTCCGTTACATGAAATTTTATACACACATGTATCATAACCAAAGAATGTGTCATGAATCAAAAGTAGGTCACTAGGTCAAGTATCTGGGTCACAGTGACCTATTCATTGAAATTACAGCAAAAGAGATTGAAGGCGGCCGAAGGGTACTGCGTTCTTTGAACGGTATTTTCATAGACTACAATTGTTTGAAAAGTACGCAATAACTCATCTGTACCAAAAACAACGTCTTATATCATTGCTTCGAACTTCTTTTTATTCTTTCTTCCCTCACAGTGTTCTGTAATTTAATCATGCTATCTTTATTTGGCTATAATTCCTAACTTGTTACTCATGGATCGTTTTCTTATACTGAAAAAAAAGTTTGAATTAAAATTGGTTGTTGATGCTTATCTCCTTTTTATAATTTATTGAATTAATTTAGGTCTATTCTTAATTTCTTTTCTCAGATTGTTACTAGCCCATATCATTGCTTGTGTATATATTCCGCGGGTGCATAAAATATGCATATGGCTAGACCAACGTGTTTGTAGGTAATTGTGTGGTCTCCTTCCCTGAAAATATAGATTTTAAATCTCCTTTTAACTTACTGTATTATGCTTAAGCATTGTAATGTGAACGCGCATGTATTTATTTTGTATATTAATCAGAAGCGGTCAGAAAATAAAGTTGCAATATTTTTTCTCTTTTTCTTTTTTCTTAATGTACTCTATGTATTCAAGAAACCGACTCAGAACCTACCAAACGGAAAAAACGCCCAGGAAATAGCGCATATAGTATATATATTGTAATCCTTGTGTAACAAAAACGTTTGAACGAAACCAAAATGGCAGATCTATACCCTGACGTCTGAAATTCAACCCCTCTTTCTTTATCCATTACAATTATCTTGGTAATTCAAAATCTAGAAAGAACATGAAATAAACACACAAAAGGGGCAAGAATATCAGTATCCCATCTTATGCATAATTCTTGAGCTTTCTATTAATCCATATAGCCTAGAGCCGTCTTGTGAGCTTTGCCGGGCATTATACGGGGAGGAAAAAAATGCGAAGTATTGCTCAAAATAATATAATACAGACCAAATAGACTAAGTAAATGCCTATATATACGCTAATATATGGATTTAAACATTTACAATTACTTAAATAGATCCACTTGTTGCGGGATTGTTATTGGCGTAGAGATTGTCCGTCTCTGGTTGCTTATAATGACGACCTTCCTTAATGACATTTATTTTCAGTCAGAAAGAATTTTTCACCACTTTTATAGATTCATTATACATTATGGCATGAAATTAGATGCAAGATTTAATGTTTTAGGTCTCGACTTGAGACGACAGGATGATTTTCAGTCATTGGTTGTTGCTCTAGACACCATGTTGAGGTTTGAAAATGCTTCAGCAAAATTAACTTTTAAGTCTAGACGATGCACTGAATGCTGGCGGGCTCGTACTTTCTTGTTCTACACATTCTAAATTTGTAATTAGTACCGACCCCGTTTTTCACCAAACACTACAATCAGTTAACATGCTTAGGTACAATACTATCTAAGACTAAACTGAATGTTAGTTCAACAAAGTATATATTTTTTAAAAATACATAAAGTGGACAATTTAGTTTTGTCATTGTCATTTCTGTCATTATGTCTGTGTGCCAACACAGACATTTTTTTAGGAATTCTTTCTTTCTTTCTTTCTTTCTTTCTTTCTTTCTTTCTTTCTTTCTTTACAGGCAAATTTGTCCGACATTTCATTTGAAAAGTATTACATATAGAAATTCCAAACTTGGCACAGTTATACTTCTACAGATAAAGTCTGGCCTTTTTATAATGAAAGGTCATGCTTTTCAAAATTATGCAAATGAGGGCTAATTAAAGTTTTAAATCTTCAATATCTTATTTACTACAGTAGATATGGTTCCGAGTGTATAGGAGTTCGAACATAGCAAGGTAAAGGTCATCTCAAGGTCAAAGGTCATTTCAAGGTCAAAGGCCACTTTCGCTGGTGGCTTTCTTCTAGCCGTAGCTTGGTCAATTTTTATCTAAATTTGATCATGTTGGGCTCAAATTGTAGCTATTGTAATCCTGCACATTTTTGAAATGTACATGTGACCTGTAAAGGTCAAAGGTCCTGGTCATTTGGACCTTTGAAAGTTTCATCCAGTCATAACTTGGACAATTTCCATCGAATTCTAATCATGTGGACTCAAATTGTAGGTATTGCAACACTGCACATTTTCATAAGACGTGTACGCTCAAAATGATAAAGATGAAGGTCATTTGGGCCTTTGAAAGTTTCACCTTGCCCTACCTTGGTCAAGTTTCATCCGATTTGGTTCATGTTGGGCTTAAATTGTTGGTATTGTAACACTGTGCAATTTACATGTGACCTGTAAAGGTCAAAGGTCAAAGGTCAACGTCATTTGGACTTTGAAATTTGCATGCAGCCATAAGCTTAATGTAATGTGAAGTAGGCCTACCAAAGGATAGAAGTTGTAGCATTTAATATTAACAACTTTCGAAGGCACACAGATAGATTTGCTTTGAAGCAAATCTTCTTTTCCAGTTTTTCTTGTGTTTATATCCATATCCACTTCAATTCGTAGGTTTGTAACATAGCATATGTAACATCTATCATGCATAATCAAAATATCACTTCAATAAACAAAAAATGGTTTTTATCGTGGCAGTCTTAACAGAGCTTCTTCTGGAAAAAAACCGTGCAGCCAAATATTTTGGAATTAATTGGAATTACATGGAAACGCATCTGACGATACCAAGTTGGTAATTTGTTTATATAAGCAACATTGATCTTATTCTTGACTTTATTTTCAAAGTCGCAGGACAATTTTAATGAACTCATTTTTGTGATGATAATCCAAGAACCTTTTGAGCCAGAACGTTAAGCCCGATGATGGGTTCTAAATGAGGGCTGTGTTTATATTGCATTATGACAACTTTGATCAATTTTGAAGGTCACGGGCTAACTTGAGTTAATTTTATTTCAGCATGATAACACAAGAAGTATTTGTACGAGGACTTGATAGTACAGGTGGTCCTCTGTGATGACTATGCTGAAAGTGTACATGGGTGATCTTCATTTAATCCTTAAGGTCTCAGAGATACTTGAATGAATCTGGTTTTCATGTGGTTACTACCTATGTACTTCACCTAGGAATGATATTGATCACGATAATAATCCCTTACATGTTTCAGACAGCACATGGGCGGCCTTGACCTAATTCACAAAAGGTCACGGGGCCGCCAGTTTTGTGAATTCAGTATTAGTGTTGTAAGGCGAGACTTGTTTGAACTTGGACTTTGATATTGCACATAGCGATGGTTTTCTCCATGCACAAGATTAAGGTGAAAGATCTGAAGCCAGCACCCTTAGATAACCTCTAATCACTTTTTCATATTTTGGATAGTTTGATACTTAGACTCAGATGTGTGAACATAAAATTTATATGAGAAAAATGATCTCAGAACTTTTGTTTACACCGAAAAGTTTAAGCAGTGCCCGACACATGGGTTTGTTTGCATGGGCATGATAATGAACCATGTCATTGTTTGCACAGTCATTAGTTCATGATCCCTGGAAATCAATTGAGCCATTGACAAGGGTCACTCACAGGAAACCATTAGCCGTGGAGAGAAGAATGGGCCAGTTCAGACTAATCACTACCATTGTTCTGATTACTTTGAAATTCTCTATTAATGTAAAAACAAATAAACACAATCCACTTACTGGTCCCCAAAAATGGAAAGCCGCATGTGAACCCACACCCAAACAAGCCAAGTGTGGTGTCCCCAAGTTTAAAAAAAGTCGAGATTTAAGCCACAAAATATCCTTATTTTTAATGACAACATCACAGAGATAAAGCTGCAAGTTTATTTCACACAATAATCAAAACACAGGACAGCAGAAATGAGTTTGTGTCATATTACAGCCATAAATGCGTAAGAATGGGCAACTTTTTCTTTCAATGCGATTTTCTCGGAACTGTTTTTTGCTCAACCTCTGCAATTTGTATCTCGCCCCACAAACGTACGAATTGCCCTATCACATTAAAATCAACGGACATCAAAAGAAAAATATCATATCCAGGAGTGGTTCCCAGGATTCTTTTTCTGACAACCCCTTCGGTGACTTTTTGAGCAGTTTATAGAAAGAAAACGAACAACCTGTCAGGACTAAATAAAAAATTTTATAACTTTTTATTTATGCTATTTCAGGACCAACCATTGAATTCGATCCTGGACATGGATATATATCCTAAATTTCTTCTGATTTCAACTCGGAAAAAAAATTGTGCAACTTCTGCGCCAAAAATATGAAAATTGTACCAAGTCAGTAAGAATGCTATAAAATCTCAAAAACTTTTAGTCCTGCAAAAAAACAAACAAACAAACAAACAAAAACAAAAAACAAACAAAAAAAACTATGGATACAAATCTATGGATGTGTAGTAATCAGGAATTTATATAGGTTTAATGTACTTGTAGAGAAAATAAATGGGAAATATCGATCCAAAGTTACTAGTCTCACTGCGCGCTAGCTTCACAGCTTCCACCATGAGACTACAAATTGGTGATTTTGATCTAATTCGCATGGTAACCACTCACACACAGCGACACTCCACAAAGACAGTTGAAACACAGGTTATTTTTTTGAAGATGCTCAATATTCAAATATTTGATTATAGGTTTGGTGTACTTGGATATTGATATCACACTGGTGTGCACCTAACTCTCTCTAGATCAATTAATGTATATAACTTTTTATTATTAATGAATGTATGTGTAATTTATATTGTTTCTGTATGGTGTTGTCTGCTTCAAAAATTGAAGTAACTGTTACCCGCATAATGTGAAACAAGATTAGTGTTGTGTAAAGTTCATTCGACTCCTGGTTGACCAATAAGATGTGCATAAAACTTGGTATGGCTTGTATATGGTTTAAACATATTTTTATTCAAAAAAGCGATCGGGAAACAGGCTCTGCCTATATAAATCCCTCTCGTGAAAAAAGAAATAAAAGAACAATACAAATGCTGTACAAAAGGTAAAGACGGGCCACAGGACACCACATTGACGTGACATCGACACGGACATACTTGTAGATCAGACATCACAGTTACAGGACAGACAGAAGTATGCATTATCAGAATACAATACTGTCGAGGCCAGCCAGCACTGGCTTGTATATCTATTTTGGTTTTGGAGAATTTCGAGATTTGAAATCATAAATATCCCCAATTTGTCTTAACTGTCACAATGCCACGCATCTGGGTATAACTGCATCGAATTTGGTGTTTCCAGGTCTCACGATGTGCAAACCTATGGTCGTATTAAAGGAAATACACACAGACACACCTAGAGAGAGAGAGAGAGAGAGAGAGAGAGAGAGAGAGAGAGAGAGAGAGAGAGAGAGAGAGAGAGAGAGAGAGAGAGAGAGAGAGAGAGAGAGAGAGAGAGAGAGAGAGAGAGAGAGAGAGAGAGAGAGAGAGAGAGAGAGAGAGAGAGAGAGAGAGAGAATTATCGGAAGTATAAAACATCAACACAGACGCAAATATTCAAAGTACCTTGCAAGATAACCCAAAAATAATTGTCTTGTTCTCTTTCAAATTTTTAACGAAACATTTCAAACACAGCTGCAGTCAAGAATCGTTAGTTTCTCTCGAGTCTGAAAAGGACGCACAGTTGATATTATCGATGTGATTTTATTTTGTGTAAACATATCTTTTCCGATGAAAAAGGACTGGAGAATTTTCTTTTCGCTGAAAAGTGTACAGTGGAAAATCAAGTAAAATGCTTTGTAGTTTCTCATTTGTAACCTTCACAACATCTAACATTATCAACAAGGTTATGTTTGAACAAATGATCGTCAAGCGAACTAGATTCAGTACGTAGTCCATCCAGCGTGTAAAATTTGTCCTTGTTGAAAGCCGACAGAGTAGTAATTGAACGCATTATTGAATGTGTTGTTTAACTTTCTCTTGAATGAGCTCAACTTTGGGGTAGACTGAATTTCTTAAGTGTACGAATTCCGGTAGGAAACCCTTGAAGGATGTAAGGAGTCTTTTCTCAAGTTTGTTCTACAAGTAATGAATGCAATATCATTCTCATATTTTTAGGTTATGTCCTGATGGGATTGGAGATGGAATCCGTGTTTGAATATAGAATGGAGCGTGTGCGTTTACTATTTTTTTCTTTCATATGTACACATTGCCAAAGTTGCTGCATCGTATCGATACCTTGGTTCGCCTTTAAAATTTTATATAAGTTTTAATTCACTTTTGTCCTTTTTTTAAATGCTATGTTCGCACATGACCATACCATGTATTCATGCCAATAAAGTATTCATAAAATTCATATAAAATAGTTTGTGCCTTTTTTCGGTGTGGTTTAGATTACCGCGTTTATTGTTAACATGGCATCTTGTGGTTTTATCATGAAAGGGGACATTTGGTGATCTTTTGGCTTACAGGTCTCATAAACACACAGACATATAATTCATATAAACCAGTTTGTCCTTTTTTCTGTGCGGTGTGGTTTAGATTACCATGTTTATTGTTAACATTTAGTTTTATCATCAAAGGCCAGGACCTTTGGTGGTCTTCAGGCTTCTATGTCGTTATAAACACACAGACAGTGGCTTCTTCTGATGTCCAGTACGGCAGTTACTACATGCCCCATTGACACAAAATGCAAGGTTATTCGTAAAAGAAAGAAAGAAAGAAAGATTAACAACTTTGTTCATAATCACGCAATGTCTACTGCAACATGTTTTCCTCCAAAACACGTGACAAAGGGATCTTGACCTGAATGCTATGTCCATTGATTTACAAAAATACTGGATACCAGGGACATGTCAATTATTTTCAAACCAATTACATTAATAAACTTTACTCCTCATACGAAAGGGCTTAAGCATATACTCCACTTTAAAATAGCAAAAATATTTGCAAGACAATATGGCAAATTTGCTCGGGCAGAAAGAAGGTTATTCGTGGATTAAACAAACGTTGTTGCAGCTGATCGCAACAGCGAAATTCCCTCGGCATGTCATAAAGTCATTCATATGTGATGGCTATTCCCAAGTATCATACCCGGTCAGCAAAATATTCCCAGCACTTGTGACGTGGCGATATTGTATGCAAAACAGTATTTCCACTCAGCCACAGTCAACTTTCGGTGTTGCGTTTTTAATAATAATAATCAGTTATTAGGAAAACTTTCCCTTTACAGCGGGGGCACCAACGGAACGGGGTAAATTCCATGATGCGTCCAAAATATATACAAATAATCAGGCATCCTAATTATAAATCAAATTACCTTCGTTTGTTAAAATAAGTATAGAAACTAAGGACATTTACATTATACATGTTTTATATACAATGCAGAACATATAGCTTCCAGCGTCATTATTAAGAAAAGAAATCAGGTATATATACATTGGAGGAGGTCTATTTACAAGAGGTGTATGCAGAACGATCATACAATCTGTCATTCCGAGAAGTCATGAACTGACTGTCTCCTGTAATGCCAAGCCTTAACCAAATATGTTTTATAAGTTTGATCAAATAATTCACCAATGTCCTGTCCAAGATCATATGCGTGCTCGCCAAGGAACCAACATACCTTATTTTTTAGCGAGGAGGCGGAGAAACACTGCCATGCCTGTTTACGATTCTCATTCCGAGAGTTGACTTCCAAATTTCTATATGCCTGTAACCTGATATCATTTAGTGCTGGGCAGACAAATTGCACAAGATGAAACTGATCGTGTGAGTGGTTGACATGTTACCTTGTAATCCATTTGGCAGCAATTTGCAAAACCCAGGGTTTTGTCTGTGCTACAAAACCCAGCCATTTGTAAACTGAACGGAACTCGGAGTTTTACTGGGAACGAAACCCCGGGATTTTGCAAATAAGTGAGCAACACCCAGATATATCACAAAGCTCAGGGTTTTGTGACAAAACGCTAGGTTTTGTTGATTCATGAAATAACAGAAAATTGTCATTATCAACATTTTACGTTTCTTACAATGCGTGTGTTTTGTTTATGAATTACACAGAATATAATGCCACAAATCCAATTGTTTTACGCAGAAAATCAATGGTTGTATGCACTTTACCTAGGGGTTTACCACAAAACACCGGGTTTTGAAAAAAATGATAACATTAAACGAGATAACAAACTAAAATCCAGACTTTTGTAATGAAACTCTGTTTTGGAAACAAAACCCAGGGTTCTGTCTGAAACGCCGGAATTTATGATCAAAACCGCGGGTTTTGTTACAAAACTCTGGGATTTCACTCACAAATCCCTGGGGTTTGTGTATCATTGAGCAATGACAAGTTACAATAATGGCTTTTCTCACTTACTGAAGTATGATATAATTATAAAACCCGGAGTTTTGGTACAAAATCGTGACTTTTGTTAACAACACTCACGATTTTGTAGGGACACCGTGGATTTCTGCAAAACCAGGGTGTTGCTACAAAACCATTCGTTTCGAAATGCAAGCCCCAGGATCTTAAGGATTTTTGAGAGAGACAACTTCCATGAAAGTGTGTCTGTTATATCTGTATCTGTTGCTGGGGGCAGCCAGCAGTTGTAACGGCATAGGAATTCAAATTCTTACTGAAACATGGGTTCTGCTTCTGTACAATACTAATTGAATTAATTTGTACTTTGCATTAAATTTGGATGACTCCTTTTGATAAGAGTGTTTACCGTAACATCAAGCGAGATACCCAATGGAATTCAGGGGCGGATCCAGACTTTCTAAAAGGGGGGTTCGAATTGCAATTGCCGAAAGCACGAAGCTTGGAGGGGAGGGGGGGGGGCTCTCCCGGAAGTTTTTGAAAAATCGATACGCTCAGACGCGTTTTCCTGGCATTTGAGAACTTTATTTTTACATGGACAATTTGATATCTGAGACACACAAAATTCGCTAAACTGGTCTTTCCCTTTAGCCTTCATATTTCCTTTCAGGATATGGCATACAGGGTTAGACAAGTCCCAAACTTTTTACAGGATGGCATTGCCAGTCTTCAAAATGTCCAGTGGCCCTAGTTTGCCCCCAATCATTCCGGTGAGAACATTTAATGTGACTGCGACAACATAATGACTGTAGCCATTTCGTTCAAGTTTGTTTATCACACATTTTTTTGCGTTCACAACATTCAAATCTACACAGTGTAGTTCCACATCTTGGCGAGCTCTGTTTCCTAAACTTGAGATGTCAGTGGATACAAATATCATCTTGTAGAATGAAAAAATGTTGATTGTATCCGTATGATTTCTTGTACTGTCTCTAGCATTAAAGTATGCATTGAAAGCCAAACCACATGGAGCCGATACAACCAAACCAGAAAGGGACTACAAAGACCTAATAATTTTACTAGTACTGTATATACTCCCAGTTAGACTTCTGAAAGTCACAATTTCAAAATTTCTCCTTGCATTCTCACATTTTTACACTAAAAGGAAATGGTTTGTATTATGTTGGAAAAAGGAAAGAAAATATAGTGCTTGCACAGTTACGCATGGGATCTAGCTCTCTCGATGCTAATTTGTTTAAATAGGTGTAGTTTCAACATCACAATGTTACTGTGGTACAGGAAACGCAGATAGTTTTGACTGTTTTTTTGAGTGTCCACAGTATACTGTACAACGAAATTCTTAACATAACTCATGCGTGTTTCGCAGTTAAAACCTTGTTACACACACCAGAAAACTGCAACATGTCTACTAAACTCGAAATTTAGCATGCTGTTATTAGGTACATATGAGGAACAAAACGATTTCCATAGCAAATGTTATATATATTTTTCCATGGTAGGGAACCACGAAACCCTAATGTGACTTTACTATCTGTGTTGTAAAATGTGATGTAAATCTTGTAGATGTCTTTTTTTTTGTTCATGTATTGTCCTGTAACACGTCCAGTATTTTTACTTTTTTTTTTCACGAGAGGGGTTCATATAGGCGTTGCCTGCTCCACAATCGTTATTTTTTCCAAGAGACAAAATAAGTTTAAACAAATTTTACACCTGATGCAGATAAGAACAAATTCAGGGACACTGTTAAGTTTCATAGTATTTTGAAGACATGGAGCTTGTTGTTCCTGTTTTTTCATAGAGTGCTATTCTGAAATATACTATACATATATATATATATATATATATATATATATATATATATATATATATATATATATATATATAAAGGAAGCCACTCCAAAGCACCTGCCTATGTTTCACTATATTTAACAATTAGGACAATTCTTTGACATGTGCCCCAACTGATAGATTAAGACTAGAGAATTCCAAAAATTACACTTTGATAAACCAAAAAGAAAAAAATAAGAGGCCATCTCTGAAGTAGTACTAAACGAAACTGCGCGGATACGTATCATGATAGCTTAAGAGGCGAAATGACTGGCCTCGTGTGACTGAATTAGCGATCTGACAAATCTGTCGCTCGTTTCAAAATGAAATGGACAAAAGTCATAACCATAATGGCAACATCAGTAGCATGAGATATACTATTGTGTAGACCAAGCCTTTGATGTAATATATAGCATTTTGATACCCAAAAAAAGCACACAGAATGTATATTGAAACATAACGATTATATATGAAAGTATATGGACAGTTTAAAAATCATAGATCTTCAGATATACCTCCAGAGAGTAAATTTAATTTGAAAGCGGTGGTAATAGGCCAAGCTGTTTCATTTTATCTTCCAGTGTTTTATTTCATTTTATTCTCCATGTTATCTTTTATTATTTATTATTACTTTTTACATCGCAGAAGGTGGGGGGAGTGGATCTAACCCCCCCCCCTATCCTCCGGTGAAATTATGGGTTCTTTTGAGATGTTACAGAGAGGCCTCTTGATGATATGAAATACATGGTTTTAAATCCAGAAGTGAGGACCTAATAAGTTTGTGTTTGCTCCAATTCAACTTGATGATGAAAGTGGAATAATTGTTTTGTCTGAAACTTTCTGTCCTGAAAACTCCCCGCGCAGTCAAAAGAAAAAAGAAAAGAAAAGAAAAAAAGGAAAGAAAGAAAAAATCTTACTTTCAAGACAACTTGATCAAATGCTGCCCTTTCGCCAATATCATACAACAGTTCAAAACGTGAACACAACGGATTTATGTCGGCTATGTTTTAACGCATCACAGAGTACAGACAAACTTTGTTCATGCAAATATTTAAATAGGTTCCACAGTACAACCTGATTGGCAGAACCAACCAAATCTTAGCCAGTCATTGCAACATTGTTTATGGTTGGGTCAACAAAGAAAAGGTCTGGCACGGTCCACTGAGTGTATGTCCCACTTAACATGCGGGACGATCCATCAACACGCATGTGCAACTACATGGCCACACCATGGAAAAAATACACAATTTTTGGATCCAACTGCGGTTAAATTAACTAGGGTGTCACTGCAAGTCATCTGCACGTACAGCAAGAAATGCTTTGCTGGTGTGCATGCCACCAGACTTTTGATTTCAACACACACAGAAGGACCTTTAACAGGTGAGTCATCAAGCACTCAAGAGGATGATTACGAAAATACATGTATACAGATTAAAGCTGAAGTTTGTTCGTGCATTTCTGACTATCCTACATAACGTAACTAACTGAATTATTTTTCAAACATGAACCCACGACCCTCATGTGTACTGTTGGGAAAATGTGTGGACACCAAACTTGAGGGCTGCAAAATGTAGCATTCATACAAAATACATCATTATGATTTTGTGCAAGAACGTACTGCGCGCATTGACACTATGGACAAACTTTGAACACTAATTTCACAGATCGTTCCAGGATCTATCTATGCTTCTCTCTGCAATATTGTGAAGTTCATGAAACTACCAATCTCCCTTGCCCATGTGAGACTTTTGGAGAAACGGGGATCCTTTGTCTGGTCCACGGTGTCACAGAAGATCCCTGTTCCATCCGAATGTCAAGGCCAGCTGAACTGAGGTATAATATATGACTTTGTATACACAGCTATCCACGAATTCTGATACTTTTTATCATGAAATTAATGTTAGTCAGTCAGAAGTCAATGTTAGATGCTTAAGAAAGCTGACGCCCTCAATACTTGGCAGGGGAATAAGTTTACAGAGGTTTAACTTCCCAGTCAAAATTCAATAGGTTTACATTAAACACACGTTCACAGTTTAACAACTACTTTCACCGGTGGGGTGGGGACGGAGTGAAAAGTCAGTACATGCACGATAGAAACTCTGTTACTTAATAACTACAGTCACCTCTGCAGTCTATGGGACGGACGGGGTGGGGTGACAGCAGCCCTGGAACCTTTGCCAAACTAGTTGCTTATTTTGAAGCAGAGACTGATGTGCTTCTGGGTTATATGAATGAAATTCGTCATGGCACACCCATGGATCCTCGAAGCACACCCGTTGTACACACTTACTGCGACAGGGAAGTTTCCCTACATAATCATCGTTCTGCTGGACTCTCCTTGGTCGTTGTGCGGGACATTACCATAATTGTATGCGTGACCTGTTTCATTTGTTCGGACATCGCGTGAAAGGTGGCTCCCTGCCTTGACTTTGTCAAGAGAAAACTATATTTCCTTATGTGAAGCATAGCTTGGCCACTGGCTACTGAAAATTGACCAGCACATTTCTGATTTGTATGAGGATGTTCAATGTCTACGCAGCGTGTAAGCACATATGCACGCACGCACGCACGCACACACGCACACACACACACACACACACACATGTATATACATAGAATTTGTCTGCAGATTTTAAATTTTGAAATACAGAGCTCAAGTGAAAATGAAAAGGGGCTACTTTGAAATTCAATGTCTCGTGCTAAAGTTTATGTGCAGAAAAAACTGATCTGACGGTCCCAAAGTATGGATATAAAGTTTCTTAGGAAAAAAATCAAGTTTGTGAATATAGTATTTTGTTAGATATCCGTGATAAATGACAAAATTGGATCCTGAAAATGGAACTTGGAACTTGTGTTTTAACACACACTGTGTTGATATTTTTTGTGGGGAGATTCTCCACGTCTTTGCGATTAAAAAAAATGTGTGTTCGTAGTTTTATATATGTGAGAGAAGAGAGCGCAATTTGACATGCGTGGA
This sequence comes from Hermodice carunculata, assembly GCA_964020975.1. Lineage (NCBI taxonomy): Eukaryota > Metazoa > Annelida > Polychaeta > Eunicida > Amphinomidae > Hermodice > Hermodice carunculata. Next base: position 58,043,336 of record OZ026630.1, on the reverse strand, counting down.
TTATTGCACGACGAATTTCTCCAGTGAAACCTTTCAGATTTAATGAAATAGAAACAATACCATATAAATACAAATTGGCAACTAGAAAAGAATATTTGCTTCAGAGCAAATTTTTCCGGGAGCCTTCAAAATGAGAACATTTTGAAATACTACACTTTGCCATTATTCAACATAATCCAAATTTTGTGTATTAGCCTAATTTGCATAAAGTAAATGGATATAAACATGGGTTCTTGGTTCATTGGATGTGGCCATGTCACAAACTTATAAACTGAAGTTTGAATGACACCACTATCTATAATAGTTTTGCAGCTATTCAAGATTTTAATTTGTGTATTTGCCTAATTTGCATAAATTAAAGCCTTCAATTTTGGTTCATGGTTCAATGGATGCGGTTATGTCACAAACCTACAAATTAAAGTTGGAACGGTACCTCCATCTATAAGAGTTTTAAAGTTATTCAAGATTAAAATTTTGTTTATTCACCTTATTTTGTATATAAATTTATTTTGTTCCATGGATCATTGGATGCGGCTGTGTCACAAACCCACAAGTTGAAGTTGGAATGGAACCTCTATCTGTAATAGTTTTCAACATTTAAATTTGCTTATTCACCTAATTTTCATAAACTAAAATGCTACAACTTTGGTTCATGATTCATTGGATGGGGCTTTGCAACAAACCTACAAATTGAAGTTGGAATGGCATCTCTATCTGCAATAGTTTTGGAGATATTCAACTTATGTATTCTAGTGCACTGTTTAAGATTCTACAACTTTCATTTACTGTCCATTAAATTGGCGGGTGTCACAAACATATCCATGCACATTGAAATTTTGTGTCTATCTGCACTAATTATATGGAGCTTTTAAGATTTTAATTGCACCTAATTTGCATAATTTTAAAGATCACGACTATTCCAAACGATATGCCCAATTTCACTGGTGGGTCAGTCACTATGGCAATTTTGGTGTTTTTCGGAATGTTGTGTTCGAGAAAAACTGGAAAAATTTGGTCATAAAAAAGAAAGAAGAAAAAAAATTCTTAGGAAAACAAAATGTCTGGATTTGCATCCAGACATAACCAGCTGTACCATACTAAGTGAGCTTGGTTTCTATTCTTACAAAACTCTGCATCTCATACAAACTGCACGTCACTTTTACGCAACACACAAGTTAATCATGGGAGACTTGCTAGAAATGACAGTAAACCTAAGAAAGCTCAAATGGAAGCCAGAAGTCTGGAAAACTCTTGGGGGAAACTCATCACCAAAATGGTCTGCAGTTTCAGCATGAACAGCACTCTCTGTCATATTTGGTTTTGCAAACACAGCTGCATGATATCGGAGCTGATAATAGAAACTTAATGCATATTAATTAGGTGGTTAGTATTTGCTCATAGGTGCGTGTGGTGTTGTATTGCAAAGACAGAGTCCCCTGCATGCTGACACAGATTTTGTGACTGCCATATACACTTACATCTTGGTTTTAACAATGTTAATACGATTATGCCAAGAGTAATGCGCAGATTAATTAGCATGGCTATATGGGCTAAACGATTGCACTAAAATTCCAAACAAAGCCGTGTTTTCTTTCATTGTATGCATTGTAGTCTGTAACATATAATAGCTTTGTTTATAATAATTTTGAGGATATTCAAAGTTTAAAAACTTGAAATACCCTTACTTGGCACAATGTCTATTGATCTATATTGGGTTTGATGATATTCAAGTTTTAAAGTGTGAAATGGGTGTAACAACTGTTGTCTATCTCTCTTTGATGCACCATCGTCACAAGAACAGCACGAGCATTTGAAATATTATCTTCGTTTCCATGGAAATATCCCACATATTTAAGTTTTAGGTTTGCAACTTCCACAATTCCAAGTATATAGCTTTTGTATGTCTCTCATAGGATATACCGAAGTCACTGCCACATAAGTATCACTTGGAATTGCACCTGTATTTATTATTGTCTTGAAGCTATGTGACATTTAGGATTTTTTCTGTTCCTTATAAATATGATCTTCAAATTTTTAACTGTAGCTATGGCTTCATTAGTCACACACACCCACATACACACATGCACATGCGCGCGCGGCTCTATCTATTGCTCTTTTGTAGATATTGAAAGTGTACCAAAATTTGCAGAATTTTGAACAAGTTGATGTTCCACATCAGGTGAATAATTTCATTACCATGACTGTAGCCATGCCCGACAAAATTTGGAGTTTATCATTCGCTGTGCCCGGGAAAATCTGCGGACAAAATCGTGGTGAAATGGAGGACAGAAAGAATTTTGAGACAACAAAATCCATGTGTTTGCTCAAAGATGTAAATAGGGGGCTCGGCTTTATCGCGGGTCCTCAAATGCAAACGCCACACACCGAGAAAATTTAAATATGACCAAACGTAGATCGCTTTCAAAAATCAGTTTCAAGTGTGCAATAAATGGTGTTAATTTTAGGAAACCCAGTTCAGTTCCTTGTTGATAAGGGGAATCAGGGAGGATTCATTTTTGTATTAGGTAAGCATCAATTTCACTTTAACCTATTTTGTGGGCAATAAGATAAATGCAGTACTCCATCTCGAAAACCTTCATTACGATGTGGATTCTCGTATAACATGGTGAGTTCCATGGCTCCCGCTGAAGTACTTTTGTTACGACTTCTATGTTTAATGTTCCCTCGTTATGAGGCGGTCATGCTATAACAGAGCCTATCACACGGAGTCCAACATCATAATGCGGGATCATTGTCCTCCAATTTGCGGGTATTTCCTGATTAATAAAAAGTAAAGTAAACAGCTAACATGGGCACGTATGTGCAACAAGTTTATCCTGATATCATACACAAATTAGCGTATCAACACAATAATATATTTCTTAAAAGTTATAACATTTGAAAAATGAAATGCAAAGTATTTGCTTTTATCATTTGCAGACTACGTATCCCGATTATGACTTTACTGTCAACTTTTCTCTGGATCGAATCTATTTTGATGGATTTTGTTGCAGGTTTACATTTTGAAGACATGGTGTCTGTGTGGATGATACAAGGCCTGATTCATTTTACTTTCATATGGCGTTCTCATGGGCTGGTAGCGTCAGTATGGAATATTGATGAAATCATTGAGAAAATTGATTTTTCATTACAATATAGTAGTCACCCAATGTTGTACTTCGGGGTCCAACAAGTTGACTACTACAGATCATTTGTGAGTACATCTCACCAGCACATAGCTGATGAACTGGCGACTGCAAAAGAAACTATTATGGGGGACCAAGAACAATTTCTGCCACCACAAGATTATGAAACTTTCTCTTCAGACTGGAACGAAATATATGGCAACAATCTCCCGCCTCTTGCATTATACTGCCTGTTATACCCTGATGATGAGGTAACTTTAGGTTTCACACTGACTTACATGGATCGCATGGCAAATTACACTGACTGGCACATTATTGGAACTCCAACTGACGATGCACCGGTGGCACTTTCAGTTTTAGGATTTGCAACTGCCTATGACATGCTGTATAACCGCCTGGGGTTTATGAGGAGGACTACTTATATGGCAAGGATTATAACAGCTACGAAAATGTTGTACACCTCAGCCGACAAACGTCCGTGGGGAAAAGAATATCTAAACGATTATGCAGTAACCAATGCTATAGCTTTGTTTGTTGGCAGTTTGGTTTCAGAAGTGCACTTATCGTCTGCTCTTGAATGGCGGCAGCTTGCAGTGAGGATAATGGAAAGAAACCTTGCACTACTTGCTCTTGTATCAGATGGGTCACTGGTGGAAGGAGTATATCACGGCACTGGAATGGCGAAGTCAATATTACAGTATATACATTTGGCTAAAAGGCATCTTAATCGTGACCACAATGGGCATCAGTGGCTGAAGCAACACTTCCGATTTTATTATAACACTGTTCTACCAGGTTTTCAAAGAACCATTGGTGTTGCCGACTCTCTCGACGGGTGGCCATATGGTCCAGAAAGTCATTTAGCTTTCTTAGACACATTTGTTATGCGGAATGGTTCGGGAAATTGGCTTGCTCAATTAATTCGTCAAAATCGAGGGAAGAATACATACATTAATCAACAGGAAGTACAGTGGAGATTATTTTCAACGTTACATTTGGAATTCATGTGGTATGACCCATCTTTGAAATCCAAACCTCCCCTCAACTACCAAAAGGCACGATTACACATGTTTGAGGACTGGGGTCTTGTCACTTACTACTCTCCTTTGAATAAAGGGAAGATAGAGAGAACTCTACTGAGCTTCAAATCTGGAAAACTACACGGAAATGCAATTTTTCAACTTGTTAATGATGAAAATATTGAAAAACCTGATTGGTTACATGGCTGGCAAAGTTTCAATGCAGGCCATGAACATCCCGATCAGAACAGTTTCATATTTGCCCCGAACGGAAAATTGCTTGTGTCAGATGGTATGTATGGTCCAAAGTATACCTACCTGGACAATGTTATTATGTTTCAACCAAGCCTGGTAAGCAGTTGCACGTTACCCTGGGCGGGTCAGCTGGGTGATTGTAAAAGGAAGTTAAATTATCAGGGCCAAAAGGAATCCAGAGCTGAAGGTCAGATAGTGGCAGCAGCAGAAAGAGATGGCATTGTCTTTATATCGGGAGAGTCCGTCAAAGCATATCATCCCACCCTAGACCTGAAATCAGTGTACAGGGCACTCATTCTACTGTCCCCAGAATTGCTTGTTATTATAGACAATATAGAACTGGAACTGTCCAGTTCTTTGACGCATGCAACAACGTCGTTCAACAATGTGTATTATCCTTTTAAACATCACAGTTTTTCTAATGGTATCGCTGGTACAAAGCTCAAACTAGCAGATGGGAATTATTACGGGTTTTGGGTGACTGAAGGAGGAAAGCCGATCAAGCCAACATTCCACGAGCATCATGTTTTGCAGAATACAACAAAAGAAAGGACTATTTATAATCTAAATCTTACATATCCTCTAAATATTGGCCATAACAGGATGGTTTATGCTTTTTTGGGTCCAGATACCCATTTGAAAAAATTTGCTCTTGGACCGCATATTTCGCCACATGAAATTGTGGTTCATGTGGTCACATCGACGTTTTCGTATAGGGTCGAAGTGACAACTGACTTCAATGTAGTTATATCCCCTGCTCTTGGCAAAATGGAAAGTTTTGCGCGTGTGTTTAAGGGCGCTCAGAAGGGAGGAAAGAGTACTGCTACAATATTCGGTCCAGGAGACCAAAAGATGGAAACACCATCTTGGCATGATGCTACAGAAAATAATGAGCAAACAGAGGATCCTCTGAAGCCACTTTATGACTCATTTGTATTGCCAAAGCCAATTATCAGAGGACGTCGTCTCAGACAAACTCCACCGCCATTACACGATGTTGCAGGGAATGGTGATGGTATGAGACAGGTACATGATAACGGTGCCGGGATGAAGGAGTCAAGACTTGACATTCTTCCTCATATGTTGACAGGAAATTCATACAACAACGTCGCCATTTTGTTCTTGCTTCCAATTGTCGTTTATGCGTTCATTTTCATAAATTTTAGAAATTTGTTGAAAGGAAAAAGGCACAGCAGCTGTGTGTATGTTGGGCTGTTATACTATGTGGTTAGTCTGTTTTTATTGGTCTTTGGGATAAAAAGTTGACCAGTGTAAGAGGAAATAAATGTTACATTAAATGCTGCATCATTGCCACATTCACATACAATAAATATTTAAACAAATTTTATTGTAACCAGATGTTTTTCCATTGTGCATATTTCACACTATTAGAACCATTCAGCCAAATCAGCATCTCAATTGATCTCAGTGAGCTTTGTCCCCTATTCAGGTCACAGGTCAATATAAACACAACTTTCTCTCGCTTTTTCTTCATATAAATAGATGCACAGTGGTCAAACCAGATTCCTTTTCCCCAGAAACCATTTTAATTACAAAGTATAACTAACCTGCAGGTTGTCCAGACATGATGAAAAACGTGTCTAGACCGCCTATACAAACCTCTTAGCTGCATCAAAGTGTACAGATTCCAGCACATCCCACAAATGGTTATGATAGGTCTCATCATTGTTCGGTATATTCTAGCCAAAACTTTTTTATTTTATTTTATTATTATTGTTATTATTATTGTTATTGTTATTATTATTGTTATTGTTATTGTCATTATTATTTATTTATTTATTTATTTATTTATTTTGTTAATGATGCCACACGTTGAAAAATAATTATTATGTTGTATTGCTTGATGTGTCGAAGGCTTTTTACACTGGTTTTGATTACAAAATCGATTGTTCTCGTAAAATGACAAATAACAGTATAGGATAATGCCCGAGAGGATGTGGCTGGAAGCCTCTGCAATAACAATGTTCTCTATGTATAGATTGGGATGTGCTGGTTTGAGGGATGGCAGAGATATATTTTATTGCATTAAATATGGCCCTCCAGACTTTACACTACTCATGGATAGACGTTAAGTCGGTATTCATTCGGCCTCAACAGATAATAAGGTTTTGTATAATTTCTAAATGCCGGTATCTTCGGCAAACCATTACCTAATTGGACAATGAATACAATCTAAAATACCATGTTTATACCAAGGAAAGAAAGACATCAAGAATACGGCCATTACGACGCCAGTGTCGATTGGAAACCAGTATGACATTTGGCGATTTATGCCAACAGCTTGAAGACGATTTGACTAATACCTTTCCACCCGTTTGACGATTTGAAACTTAAATGACGTGTTTTGAAATGGGAATCTTCGTGCCACTTTGTAAAACGCCTTCGACACATCAAGCAACGCAGCACCAGTTTCTTTGACACATTCGAGTCCATTTTAGATAGCGTGCATAATGCGGACTATACGATCGACATTTGTTTTGAATTCGAATTTTTATCAGCGATAAGTTCATTGTTGTAAAGATATTCATGAATTCATAAATGAGTTGTTAATAAGATTTTTGTCAGTATAATCTGTTATCCATGGGTTGTATAATGTTTTTGTATTAAACCTGGCGCAAGAACGTGATAAAAAGAGTACTTCGATTCTGGTTACGGGTAAACTTAAGGACACTTCAGACGCCAAAAACCTTTGCATGGCCGATTTTGAAATTTTAACGGTTTTTACAAGATGAATGTCCTTTCTATTTGTTGTCAAAATTTCGAGCTTTTAACTAAAGTAGAAATATGAGAAAAACGCCAAAAAACACACAGGTATGTGGACATCGGAACGTCCATGTGTCATTCTTTTGGTTTTCAGCCGCCAAACGGAACAATGCCACCCGTCAATCATACTTAACAGCCTGTCACGTGGCTGCAGGTAGCAACGGCCCATGGCAAAAAGAGAGTGGTATGGGGGGGGGGGGGGGGGGGAGGGCAATGCGAAATAAGGCAGCATGCCGAAAGTATGCTTGTGGGCAGGGAAAAGATGCAAACATGGTAACATATCATAGCCTTAGTGGTTTACTTTATAGATATGTTGCTTGTTTTGCGTTCTAATGAAGGGAAATTTTAAATGTTCAAGAGGAGCGGGAATCGTCAGACGATGTCCCTTCAAACTTCAAAGGCCGTGCCGCGATGGATTACCCCAGTGGTCCTTCACACCAAAGACAGGCGGGGGAAAAAAATCTGACACCCTGATCAACGATACCCACGTACATAATAATACTTTATCGGAACCCAGGGATGAGGAAATAAAAGTACAAATAAACACACTGAAATAAGCATAAACATGAACACAAGAGAAAACACACAAACTAGCGTTACAAAGCTCAGGTTGGAAAGAGAAATGAAACTCATTGAGAAAACAACTACAAAATAAAGACAAGCTAACTAAACTTAAGTGTAGTAAAGATAAGTCTAACAAGCTAACTACATAAAGTATACAGATAGGAGACGAGTAAATACAATAAAACACTATCCCTAAAAACGGGGCGAAGAGGCAGGGGGCGGAAGACCAAACCCACCATCCGTACACTGACCACGAGCGGCCGCAGGCCCTCCCCTCCCCCCCCCCCCCCCCCCCCCCCCCACAGAAGCAAGGCAACATATCTTTTGTTGCCAGGCTTGAGGTCACGGGGCCGGAAGGGCCGCCTCCATGACGTCACACTTTGAAACCAGACTGTCGCTATCGCCGTTTGACAGATCGCTGAATAATGTTTTCCGTACTTCAAAGGCTCTTTTATTCATGTGATTGGCCAAGAATTGATTGACAACCTCCCCAAATGTTCAGGGACGATGTTTGCTACGTTTTGTACAAGTATAAACTCAACTTGAGCAAATGGTCTTGTTTCAGAGGCAAATGATCAACATCAAAGGCCTTTGAAGCTTGTTTTCTCAGAAAGGATAATAGGACGAGAGCCCCACCTAAGAACGGCTATTCCAAGAAAACGGCTGGGCGAAATTTAATCCGGTTAACGGCTTTTGATTCTTTAATGTCTGAACTGCAAAAGCAATTCAGCGATTTTCTAAATTTTGCTTCGTTCTTTTTCTATGAAATGAAGAAAATGAACATCCTGAAAATCAAAGGGAAAATTGAAACGTCAAACTTTGAGGATGGATAACAGAAAAACGAAACCAAACATAAAAAATCGCAGGATCATTTTTTTGTTGCCAATATGTCAGGATTAAGATACAAGTGTAATTATGATTCTATCACAAATAATTAGTGACTTATATCGACATTTATGGGGTGGATGCTTTGCGGTCAACTTTCAATTGTTTATTTAACAATTAACATCACAGACACCCAAATACGGAACATATAAATTCTTTGGAGTATGACAAATACACATATAATATGTTATCCTAACGCAAATACATTTTGAGCTAGGATTGACTAAAGTGGGATTTATTTTTGGTGTCTTACCTGTCGTTAACAAGTCTCATTGGTCACTTCTTGTATTTGAACGACTTCTGACCCAGATTACCTGTGGCTGGTTAGCCTAGAATATCACTTATTTGGTCATTGAGCCATCGACCAAAAAGTAGATGAAAATATGGAGTGTCTGTTAAGAGGCAAATGGCTCTCCGGTGTGATAGCAGTGAAATTATTATTGTTATTGTTATTGTCATCGTCGTCGTCGTCGTCGTCGTCATCATCATCATCATATTTCATTAAGCTTGATATTTCATTAAGTTTATGGCTGCATACAAATTTCAAAGTCCAAATGACCTTGACCTTTGACCTTTGCAGGTCACATGTAAATTGCACATTGTTACAATACCCACAATTTAAGCCGGACACGAACCAAATCGGAGTAAAATGGACCAAGTTATGGCAAGATGAAACTTTCAAAGGGCCAAATGACCTTGACCTTTGCCTTTTTGAGGTTACATGTTCTTATAAAAATGTCCAGTGTAGCAATACATACAATTTGAGTCCAACATGATTAGAATTGGATGGACATTGGCCAAGTTATTACTGCATGAAACTTTCAAAGGTCCCACGTGACCTTGACCTTTGAACTTTAGAGGTCACATGTAAATTTTAAAAAATGTGCAAGGTTACAATAGCTACAATTTGAGGCCAACATGATCAAAATTGGATAAAAATTGACCAAGTTATGGCTAGAAGAAAGCCACCACCGAAAGTGGCCTTTGACCTTGACATGACCTTGACATTTGAGATGACCTTTACCTTGCTATGATACACTCGGAACCACATCTACTATAGTATATAAGATATTGAACATTTAAAACTTTAATTAGCCCTCATTTGCATAATTTTATAAAAAGGCCCGACTTCATCCATAGAAGTATAAATGTGCCAAGTTTGGAGTTTCTACATATAATAATTTTCAAATGAAATGTCGGACAAATTTGCCTGGAAAGAAAGAAAGAAAGAAAGAAAGAAAGAAAGAAAGAAAGAAAGAAAGAAAGAAAGAAAGAAAGAAAGAAAGAAAGAATTCCTAGAAAAACAGAAAAGTGTGTGTTGACACACACACTTTAATTACAGACAAGCATCGCCACGTCGAGGCAAGGGTGAATACATGGAGCAAAAGAAAAACAATACTTAAAGTTGTAGCTGCTTTATGAAGAGCTATGTAACGAACAATGGTGGGGGCAAGAAAAAGAAAGCGTTGTCATTCTCAATGACATTACGGCTACAATAAATACACAACCTTTCTTGTAGAGACTCTTCAATGGACCTACCTGTTTCCACACGTTGGCTGGGCGTCGTCCGTAAAGTTAAAATTTGTAGCCAAGTTTCCAAACTAATAAGGCTTTTAAGATGTGTATTTCATTACCCACTCTTTGTTACAAACTATATTTTACGAGCCACTTCAATATTCTGTTTAAAAAAAAAAAGGGGGGGGGCTAAATATTATGTGGCAGAGGAAACACAGGTAGATGGCAATTGCCGAAATACAGTTTTCAGAATCATCTACAGCAAAGATTTTTTTAAGATTTAAATTGCCAGTATGTGCGTAATTTTGAAGCAGTGAGAAACATGTTTGACTGCCTTGATCTTGTAACGTTGAATTTAATTTATGTCATAATTGACTCTTATCTGTATATTTCTGCCTTTGTTTTTCATCGAAACCCGAAACTATTTTCTCCAATATATTACGCACGGCGGTAATCCATGCTATATTTTCCTGTTGAACCAAAACCATTGAGCCACGCAAAGAATACTGTAATATAATATGATCTGCTACAAGTCTCAACCAATAATTCATAATCATTAGTCTGATAAACAATGACGAGATGTTGTCCCAGGTCTGCTGCAGATGCAATATTAATATATTCATAGAATGCTCTCAAGACAAACTAAAAGTAATCGGTGTGGACTTTTTGCAAACGTTCCGCACTTAAAAGAGTGTGTGTATGTGGGTCACAATATCATTTTGAATGCCCAGGATTTCGTTGAGAAGCCATATGTAAGAAAAGGTTTTATGCAATCTTCGGCGAAATTGTCCAGTATTTATCATAAATAAGTCCGAGTTTTATGAGCTAACACGCTTTTCGTACTTTATCGGCTAGTTTCTTTTCCGCAAAACGACAAAACACCACCCTTCTTAAACACGACGCCCAAGTATTAAATAAATAAATAAATAAATAAATAAATAAATAAATGATGATGATGATGATGATGATGATGATGATGATGATGATGATGATGATGATGATGATGATGATAATAATAATAATAATAATTTATTAGGAAAATAAATTCAATCTGTAATATGTAATGGTTTATTTCTTAATATAGAAATCTTAACTTACTGAGAAGTTGATCTTTCTGGTTGAAAAATGTACGTTTTAGTAGTTGTCATTCATTTGTGGTCCCCGGTTAGAATTAACACCTGGCAATCTACCCAATAAAATTTGAAGACCCCTTAGTTGGGGGTCTTAGTGGTTTGGGACACAAGCGTGACGTCATCGGCGAACAGCAAACTACAAAGTTATATTTTTTCTTTCATCAATGTAAATTCCTGCATCTGTATGTTTAGCTCTTTTTCTAAATCGTTTATGTAGATATTGAACAGCAGACGACTTACAGAATTGCTGTCTTTGTACATAACCATTTGCTTGCGTAGACAGACTCAGTGAGGATCCCACACACTAAGGGCTCTACACCTCCCTGGAAGGCGGGGGCAGAGGATCGCTTCGCAGGCAATCGACCATTGCGCATCCAAGGAAATATTTTTGAAAAATAAGCATTTTAGATAAAGCAAATTAGTGGGATTTTGAACTAATATTCCCTTTAAAATGTAATAGATATGGCTGCCATTTTAACTTGTATGTTTATGTTATTGGTCATTGCGCATCCAAAGAATTTTGAATAAAAATCGAAACATCTTAAATATGCCAATTAGACGTATTTTAAATTTTTCATACATTTATCTTCTATTGTGTGGTTAAGATAGACATTGTGATGAAATGATGATATTCTAGACTCTCAAGTTGATTGCATATAACGTCTTTTATTTCCGTTATTCACACGATATTCTCTCTTGTTCAAGTACAAAAAAACTGCGATATACCTTTTTCAGTGTAGCGACTGAACAAAATGAATGGCCACATCAACGATATTGAACTAAGACTTGACAGAGACTTCAAAGAAGTAAAGAAGTATGAATACTCTTCGCTGCAAATTCTAGAGACTTCTATCACAATGCATTCAACATCCCATCTACATCATATAAAAACCATTCCATAACATTATAAGGTATATGCACTTATCCTCAAATTGTACATATGATATTTAACCTGCTCAAACTCCTAAAATTTCCAATTCCTTACAGATACTTTTACAGACATATCACAACCAAATTCTGATTACATGAAATCTTCAGCTTGTCATGCATTTCAAATGAATAGCAGCGCTCAAACTCCTGAAATTTCCAATTCCTTACAGATACTTTTGAAGACATATCACAACCAAATTCTGATTATATGAAACCTTCAGCTTGTCATGCATTTTAACTGAATAGCAGCAATTCAGTACCTCTTCGTATAGCACCATATAGCGTTGCGAATAAAGACACCTATTTGTCTACACTATTGATGTCAGTACTTAACGCTGTGCACTGGAGCAAGAAATTGCTCAATTGCATAAAGAAACCCTCAATTCTTCCATAAATTCTACACTAATTACACCAACTATTATTTTCATATTTGTTTTAAACCACGGGTGTTCACTGTAATCTCCTGTCGTTTTCGGACTATACAAGACCATTTCTTCTACCCAAAGCTTATGTGTAGCATATCATTTTCCACCTTTTACACAAAAAGATAGCGACATTTTTCATAAATATTCAGTCACATTTCTCCTTTTTACAATAAATTACTCCCATCTTCAATTATAGACATACTTACTTCTAAAGAGCAGAATATATTTTGTAGTTACTGAATCATACTTATCACTTCGTAATTTACCGTCCAATCAGCTTCTTTCTTATTCCTCACTACGTTGTTGGAAAAGCTGATAAACCAAAGATGGTGCCGCAATATTTGCCTGATCTGGAGGCGGTAACGTGCTAAAACTTGGAGATTTTCCCAAGTGTTGAACCTGTAAACATGATAGAATAGGCATTGCTTTACCTTTCTGGGGTCGGGTGATTGAATCAATTACAGTCAAGCTCTGATATACCCGACAGAGGAGTTCGAGAGTGGAGCTCGAGTTTATATAAACCAGCTTGACTGTGATTGATTCAGCGCCCCCCCCCACCCCCCCCATCACATCCACACACTAATAACTTTCTTTCTTTTTCTTTCTTTGCTTCAAATGACATCAGATATGAGTCACATTAACATTTATTTTTTCTTCTCTCTGATCGATTCAACCATTTCGATTTCGATGAGACCAGCTCGGTTACAAGATGAATAATAGATGAAGCTACTACCCCAACTTACACCAATAGTGTACTTTCTGGGCACAAATAATTGCTGCTGAGCAAATTTTGTCTCCTTTTTTCGTTCTTGCGCTCCCTGTATTAATTTTTATGACATGTTGTGTTAATAAAATGAAAGTTTCTGATGATTTTGTGTTTGATTGGGCAAATCAGAGACGTGCATCTGTATGCACGTCTCTGGGCAAATACAGCAATGTATTTGAAGCTTCTAATCTTTTTGCTCTTCAATGAGCAAATAGAGATGTATATTTGTTGCTTAAGATAATCTTCAATCTTTTTACGTTGTCACAGGATAGCCCGTTTAACATACATTCAAAAGTTCTCCAGTTGATTTCATTCGGTATGTTGCACAACACACAAAAACTTATATCCCGGACAATGCCTTTTATTAGGTCTGCCAGAAGGCGTTTGCGGAAAATCATGCCTATTCAAGACTAAAATTCCTTTATTTGATCACCAAAAACAATATACGTGTATGTATGCATGTATGTACGTAGGTACGTACGTACGTACGTACGTATGTACTGTATTTGTGTCTTTTTGTCCAAAACCACTTCCTAGTAGGCATTACCCTATTCCGCAGTCCGAACTCTTTACTCTCCATAAGCTAACCTGTCCCTGTCTAACTTATATAGAAGTACTATTGTCCATATTGCACACGTTCCTCTGTAAATTTTGACAAAGGCTGTATTAGCCAAAATAAATTAAAGGGTCTTCAGCGGGTAACTACTCAACATGTTTCGGAGCCTTTTACCCGTACATGTCTCTCTGAGTAGTGGCTCCTTGTCTAAGCTAAATATTCAGCAAAGACAACCCACATAATAATGAATAAATATGAACGTGGCAATTGACGAATTAGCTAAATACGTGAAGTTTTGCTTATAAATGCAGAGCTTCATATGAAAGAAGAATACCTGTCAAACAAACCATAATTACCAAATTTGCATAGTACAGGTTCAGATAAGAACAATTTGACTTACCCCTGAACCAATATGTACCCTTTCTAGCTGGACAGCTTATCCTAGTTAAACCATCCACCAAAGTTCAACTGAAGTGGAAACAAGCTGGGGCATTATATTCAGTCCCAGTGAATGTAAAATAAACAGTTGCAGCTAGACCACCTGTATAAACCAAGGGAAATCCTAACGAGGACTTCAACAATGTATTATTATTATTATTATTATTATTATTATTATTATTATTATTATTATTATTATTATTATTATTATTATTATTATTATTATTATTATTATTATTATTATTATTATTTATTGAACCTCCGCGAACAGAGAAATTAAAAGTACATTCAAATGACTACATCGAAATGATAAAGACAGATAAAATACACCATGCAGAAAGTAAAATAACTAATGAAGTATGTAAAATGAGAGATACAAAACAGTCAAAGGGTACAAAACCAACATAGCTAATGCCATGCCACTGCATGGGGGAACATTACCATAATACATATAAATAAAATGACACAATAACACTCGGTGAAACATCGAAAGTATGCAAATAAAAAAAAAATGAATCAATTATGTCATATTGGTCCGCACAGAGGTTCGGCCGCTACCGCTGCCCCCCTCTGGTGACCCCAGGAGCACCTAGTCATGATATTGATATTATTTTACATTAATCAGTCCATGTTCCGGGAAATAAAAGTAAGGTACGACAAAAACAAAGACAAAACCAAAAAAAAACAAAAAACAAAAAAACAAAAACAAAAACAAAACAAAAACAAAAACAAAAAACAAACAAAACAAAAAAAAATATCCTGCACCAGAGATGTAAAACAAACTCAATGATGACACCTACTCCTCAAACAATTAAGCTCTATTTCACTGCCAACCCTGAGTCAATGTGTCAACGTAATGTGTCAGGTTTGTGACATTTGAGAAAATACTGTCAATTTTGAGTAATTTTTTAATATTTAGCAAATGTGTATTTAGGCATATCAGAAAAGAATGAAAGTCATTAGCATTTATGCCAAAAACATGCTTTCAAAACAATTTTTCTTAACAGTATTTTAAGTACAATAGGCAAACATGTAACTGTCGTAGGCCGCTTCTTGCTACCTGTAACCCCTTGGGGTTTACCTAACAGAAAACATGTAAGCCTAAAATGTCCGAAAGTGAATATTAAAACAGAAAGATGCCAAAAGATAAAGTTAAGTGGCAAAACAGACAAGTCTAAAAACTGTAAATTATTGTGCCCAAACTTTCTAATAATCTTTGGATATTAACAGTAGAATCATAGGGCAAGTCAGAAAAGAATGAAAGTCATTTGTATTTATGTCACGAGAATGCAATAAAAATATTAACCAGATATCAAGTACAAGTATGTATGTATGTATGTATGTATATATGTATGTATGTATATATGTATGTATGCATGCATGCATACATGTATGTATGTATGTATGTATGTATGTATGTATGTATGTATGTATGTATGTATGCTTGCATGTATGCAATCAAATATTATGTGACATTGGCCTCTCTGCAATATTGCTCTTGTCCCTTGATGATTACACTTGACGTTATGCAGGACAAGATTCCCTTCGATACTGTTTTTGTGTGAATTTACTTTAAATAGTCATAAGGTCAAAATATTGATAAGAAGGATTCTTGTCATAGTAATATTGTTACAAATGCCTCCAATAGTGAACAAACAGTACAGAATCAAAAGAAATCAATGAAAGTAAAAAATAAGAAAAATTAGCGAGGTAATAAGTTTCACCTTATGCACTTGAATGTTTGAAGTTTGTTACCCAAGTTCGACGAAACTTATTGTAAGGTAAAAGATCTAGACCCAGATGTATTTTCTGTTAATGAAACTTGGCTTGACGAAAACATCTCCAATGCAGAAATTCACATAGATGGGTACAATGTTTTCAGGGCCGACCGAAATCGTCATGGAGGCGGCTGTCTTCTGTATGTAAAGACAGACCTAATTTCAAAACATCGGTCTGATCTTGCTCCTGACAATGCGAGTGGCGTTGAGGCGTGTTGGGCTGAAATTAAATTGAGGGATATGTCCCCACTGCTTGTATGTTCACTTTACAGACCGCCATCTCCTGGCAGTGTATATTATGATGCCTTGCTAGACAATATCACAATGGCACAGAGTGAGGATAAACACCTGATTATTCTCGGGGATTTAAATATAGATTACAAAATTGATGAATCTTTACGTAAAAATCCTTTCTATCATATGGAAGATCTTTTTGAACTTACGCAATAGATGACTGAACCAACACGAGTGACTAGCACATCTTCCTTCACCATAGGTTTGATATTGACTAGCATGCCCGATGATCACATTGAATCTGCTGTCCGTAAAATCATCCTAAGTGACCATTACATGGTACATACTACTTTAAAATTCAAAAAGCAAAAGAAGAAACATAGAGAGGTCAAATTTAGAGACTACAAAAGGTTTTATGAAGCAAACTTCATTCAAGATTTATGTCATTCTGGGATATTTCATACAATTTTTCGAATATCTGATGTGAATAGTGCATGGGAACAATGGAAAAATGAGGTATTAAAAATCAGTGACAACCATGCACCTATAAAAACTATGAGGCTGAAAGATCGAAGAAATCTCTGGGTGAACAAAGAGATCATAAAAATGATGTATACACGTGCTCGATTACACGAAACTGCTATAAATACATGTGATCGTGAGTTATGGCAAGAGTACAAGGACATGAGAAATAAGATAACTGGGTTAATCAAACTTGAAAAAAACGCAATTATTTCATGAACATGTTAAGTGGTCAGAATAGAAATCCCTCGTCCTTATATTTATATTATTATACACATATTTATTTTCTGTGGATTGCCTAATAGTACACAAAGACTAATCTGGAGGCTCTCCAGTACATAAAAGGACGCACAGGAATATATACAACACACACTGGACGAGAACAGAAGACTAAATTCACGGCTTGTACACGAATAATACAATTGATGGAGACTTATAATTAGATCATATACTAAACTAGTAAATGAAACGTCTAGATTCTGATAAGAATGTCTAAACAGCCTCAAAGATGAATACGTTATCAGTGTCTGGCAAGTCCTCACTACTTTTCAAGAGAATATTTAGTAAAATGTTACTAGAGCACTGAACTATTAAAGTCGGATTTACACCTGGAGCGAGTAAGTGACACACAGTATTCAGAAGACGGACCCTTTGCACAGTGAACTTGGGGCAGAACAAAAGGTAATGTTTCGTATCTTCAGTAGTCTGAGAGCATGCACACGTTGAGGCTGGAAGGATATTGACATGATGTAGATGGGCATTTAAAACAGAGAAGTTAAGACGTAGATGCGTGTGGCATATGTTTAGGAAACGACTTCCATGTTTAAAGTATGTGGGCTTTTTGTCAAAACTTAAGAGTAATAGATTTAATTTAGATTTAAACTGCGGCAGGGAATTGGTGAGACGAGCATCAACCGGGAGTTATTCCATAATTTGATAGCAGACGGGAGAAATGAATCACCGAAACGATTGGTGGTGAACCTAATTTGGCGTAATTCAGTACGATTTCTCAAAAGGCGCCCAGTAGTGAATGCAACGTCACGAGGAACGAGATCATGTAGGTATTGTGGAGTCAACCTATTGTGCATTTTAAAGAAAAGTATAAGTTTTAAGTATTTTCTCCGATTTGCCAGAGTTTGCCATTCAAGCTCTTCGAGAAGTAAGGCACGTGGAGTGTATCTAGTTGCGCCAAGGCAGATCCTGGCTGCCTCATACTGCAGAGCTTCTATAGATTGTCCTTATGGAAAGACATTTGAAAAGTTTTGCCCAGGAAGAAGTTAAGCAATCAAATATCATATGAGATAAGCTGTGACGATTTTAGCAAATACTTTGCTGAAATTGGCCACAAAGTTGCCGATAAAATACCTGATTCGGGACCGGACATACTATGGAAGGGACCTACTAGTATATACAAGTTCAATTTATTTAACCTTAATTCTTCTACTGTTGTACGAGAATTACAAGGGCTTTCAGAAGTGACTTCAGGAGGTATCATAGGCTTCGATTCTAAATTACCACGGCTTGGTCCCTCTACTACACACATTTTCAATCTGTCAATTTCACAAGCAGTAGTGCCAGCTGACTGGAAATTGTCCCGCGTCACACCAGCTCACAAGGGACAGGGTCAAATGCTTGAGCTGAACAATTACGGGCTTATATCTGTTGGGTGTCACGTGGGCAAAATCACTGAAAAGGGAGTCCAATGCCAGTTGTTCAACTATTTAGTTGCTCATGACTTCATAAGTGCTGACCAAAGCGCTTACCTCAAGAAACATTCACCCCAGACATGCCTACATAAAGTCACAGACGCCTGGTTCTCGAATATAAACGATAATCTAATTACTGCTATATGTTTCCTTGATGTTCAGAAATGTTTCAATACCATAAATCACAATATCCTGCTTGGTAAACTTGAAAAATGCGGCATATCTGACATTGAACTGGCACGGTTTTCTTCATATTTAAGTGATAGGAAACAGGTAGTCGCATGTAACGGAAAATTATCCAACCAACAAACAGTAAACATTGGGATCCCTCAAGGATCGACCCTTGGTCCTGTCCTGTTCTTAGTTTATATTAATGATATAGTTCAATATGTTACTAATAGTTCAAGCAATTTATTTGCTGACGATTCAATTTTCTACACATCAGGTGAAACAATAAAAGAATTTACTGACACCCTGCAACGCACTCTTAATGAAATAGCCTACTGGTATAAGCGTAACAAACTATCAATAAATGCAAGCAAGTCAAATACAATGGTTATCGATGGTAAAAGAGACGCTAAAAATGACTTGGTAATTAATTTAGATGGCCATGAAATAAAACAAGTAGATTGTATTAAATATCTAGGTGTGCATGTGGATGCGGATCTTTCTTGGAATACGCATGTGGAGAAACTGCATACTAAAGTCATGGGGAAACTAGCCGTACTAAGACGATTAAGTAAAATTTTAACAAGACATACACTAAAATTAATATTTAAGTCAACAATCCTACCTTGTATTGATTACGCCGACACTGTGTGGGGAACATGTACGGAGAAGGGGCTTAAAATAGCACAGAGACTGCAAAACGCTGCAGCCAGAATAGTCTCGAGTAATTACGATTGTGTAAACTTTAGGGGGGAAGACATTGTTAGAAGTTTGAAATGGCAGACAATTAAAGAGAGGAGGCAGTTTCATATGGCTATTTTAATGTTCAAATGCACGCATGGTCTAGCACCTAACCATCTTTGTGACCAAATCTGCCTTCTAAATGAAAGTAATCACTATTCAACACGATACGCAACGGGAAATAATATCCATGTTCCTTTTCCTAAAAAAAGGTATATTCAAACGTTCGCTTGTGTATGAAGGTGCTTGCATTTTTAATAGCCTGCCGGACTTTTTAAAGAACTGTAAAAATGTGTGTGACTTTAAATGTCAGTATAAGGCTCACTATTTTAAATGATGTATTTTAGTACCTGTGTTTCTCAACTCCTTTTAGTTTTCTAGTTTGTAGATTTGTTTAGAAATTTCACCTAATCATACTAACCCTTTTAAGCTTTTAGTGAGCTTTAGTTGCTTCCTTTTACATTAAATTTTTAGATAAGTTATTCATCTAGATGTATGCTGGGCCCCTTGGAAGAACAGAGCTGTGCTCTGAAAGGGTCACCCAGGGTAAACATATTCTTAAATAAAAAAAGGTCATTGTATTAAACAAACATCAAATTGAACATAGTCTTGATTTGGCCAGCGTATTTCCGCAAGGGAAAAGAAGGCATACCTGACTTTGAGCACTCTCAGACGCATCGAGTCCAGATCTCGAAGTCGGATGACCACATAAAGATCAGAACAACAGTAGATCTGAATTAAGGGTGCTGGGTCATTCTCTAAAGGGTTTTTTTAAATGAGCCAATCAGGAACATTTCAAAACTTCAAACCTCTATGTTTGACATTTTGTCTTTTCATCGAAGGAAGTAAACACGTTTGATATTATGCAAATTATGGGATATTTAAAGTTTTAAAATCGGAATATCTTCAAACTATTATGTGTTTTATCCAAGTTTTGAATACAGTCCATTGACCATTGCGCATTCAATGAATGTGGCACAAAAATTGTCGCACTTTAAACTATGCTCATTATGGGGTTTAATTCATGAATGCCTTGAAATAAAGACAGATTCAAGCCATCACAGCATGCTCAAACACTGCTGCCATACGGACAGATATGATGTCGACGAAATTTTCACTCCCAGTTCGTCTTTTTTTTTTTTTTTACAAGCCTGGCTCACTATTTATTAGAGTAGAAAGATTGGACTTTTCAGAAGCACACGAAGGATGCCGAACTTTTGCACCTGTTTGCATAGCTGGCGTCTTGAAAAGTCCACCTTGACATCGTACCAATAAGGGCAAACTGCAGTGAGACTTCTTGGAGCTCAACAACATAATTTAACTCTATTCGCCAAACGGGGTCAAATACTAACTACCCTGTGCGTACCTTTCAACATTTTTATTTATGTATGTATGTATGTATGTATGTATGTATGTATGTATGTATGTATGTATGTATGTATGTATGTATGTATGTAGGCAGGTAGGTACGTACGTAGGTACGTAGGTACGCAGGTATCTGTCTATCTACTTACTTTCCCATTCATTCATGGTGTTGTTTTGTATTTGCACATCTATAGTATTATATTGAAAATGACCATAATACAGATTTCGGCGTGAGTTTAACCATATCGGGTTTGCTGATTTTTGATTGGATGTTGATTTATTGCTGTAGGTCTACTAAAAAAAGTACTATACCTTCCAAATCCAAGTCACATCCCTGAAGAAACTGCCAACGTTGTTTCCATCCGCGTGACTTGTATTATTTGATGTTTCGTTTAAAAAAAAAAATCATAAAATTATCGGAGACCTGCTTCACTTCCTTGCTCGCATCCCGAGCAAGACTCCTTTACAAGTAACCAGTGACCAGGAATGACGCCACTCCTAAAAGAAATGACTTGTTTCGTCATTGCGATGGACATTATAGCATGTTCCAGCTCCGACTGAAACATGAAAACGCGTTATCATCATCACCATCATAATCATTGTCGTCGTCGTCATCATCATCATCATAGAAGGTTAATTAATTCTTCGGAATATAGGGGTTATAGAGGGTAAAGGGTATCCACGCCATCTCAAATATTTGATGGGCAGAAAAAACGATCGCACAACAGAGCCAAATAGGCTATAATGCAGAGGACACGCCATAGAAATTACAGGCATTAGACCTACGAAGATCTGCTAGGTATAAAATGTGATGTTGGTTTGAAGACCATATGTTATGTCGCGGTTGCCTAATGCACGTGGTCTGGTTGGATTGGTAAGAAGACTATGGGGTTAATGAACATGATCCATATTTAGCATGTATGTGTTCGTATCTTTGTCACAAAATATTTGCACAAGCCAATGAACCCACGGATTTGCCCAGTAGCGTTTTCAGTAGGCCCCTTCTGGATCTTTCTGTGTACAAAATATTTTTTTGTGTCAGCACGTAAGGATCCTGTCTGTCTCCGTGTACTGTCGACAAAAGAGGTATTGTAATTTAAAACATTAAAATACAGTTTCGTGTGACACGTACTTAAATTCTTCTAACTTTGCGAGAGGAGGGAAAGAAAGAACAATTTCGCTTGTATGTCTCACCTTTGCGTGCCAAGTAAAAAGGTTAACTGTGCTGAGTTCAAGAGCCAAGCTAAATTAATTTTTGTCGGTTCAAATTCGGTGTTTTATGCCACTGATAAAGCACAAACTATATCAATTTTTGTTGGTCCAAATTCGGTGTTTTATGCTACTGATAAAGCACACAGCACCTGTGTGTCTGGTATTTAATACATGTATAAAATTACAAAGTAGTTCTGTCATTGTTGGCATATTGTCACATATCGCTGCTTTGACTGGCTGAGCGGTCCCATGGACTTGGGTATTAGTGTAGCCCATGGTTACAACTTATACACAAAAGCCCGTCATGTGGGTTCAGTGCGCACACTGAGACAATGGTTCCAGGCCTGAGGGGGAAATGGTGCTGATTGAATCTTGCTCGTAAATTTATTGTACAACCACGTAAAATGGAACTTTATGTGAAAATTACTATGCTAAAGTAGGACATGGATCAACTAATGTGGCATGTTGATTCCCTGAATGTGGCTCAACATTGATTACCTCCTGCTCGCACGCAACGGGACAAACCGCCTGTCGATAAAACACCACGAATGACAGTTGGTCAACGCACCTAGATACCGCTCACAGGACGACGCCACTCCGTGGCAAACATGGAAGACAGTTTGAAGACAATCTTGTCCGGGTCGTTTGACCTGGAAACATTACCTGAGGTCCCGTCAAAAGTGATCAGAATCTTCTTGTGCTGCACAGCAACAGGTGAGACATTCATTTCCTATTGTCTTCCTTGTACAAGCTAACAATTAACCTCCAAAGAGACAGTGGCGACGCTTATAATAGTGGATGGCCACCAGTGGATTTTGGCCCAGGTCTTTATGCCCGTGTCCGGGTAGGAATTTAAGTCATCTCAGAAGCATGCACATTCCGATTTTGAGATGTGCTGTTATGACACAGCAGAAAGCGTATGCTGGTTTGACCAGGGTAACGAGAGGGAAGGGCAAAATACGTTGATTCTCATTCAGGCTTCAGTCATTTTACCGATAAATGTCACCGCGTCTTTTCAATCGTAAATTGCACTCCAAAATCTTGAAAACTGGTGCATGTATCAAGACCACGCACGAAACAAAAGTAGACTGATGCCATAAACAAAAAACTATCTGCCAAATGGGCATTTCGTGAAAACATTGTCACGGTGAATTACTGTTGTTTAAATTCCATAATAGCATATAGGCATATATCAATCCATTTCCATTTTGCTTAAAAAACACATACGTTCCTCAATGCATGGAGCTACTATAGTAGCTCCATGCTCAATGTAAAACAAACAAACAAAACTTCGAGCCTCCAAAATCCACTGTAAAACCCAAAGGTCAACAGCGAATTTTCTTGTCAACACATAGCTAGACAATGTACACAGTTATACTTACGCTGTAAAAATATGCAGTAGTAAGCAACATGCTGTTCATGTAAATTTTGCTACTGTTACATTTAAGTAGTACTAGCGCCTTATAACTTGAATGAATACAAAACCAGACTGCCACCTGGATTTTCAAATTAGCTTGGTGATAATTTGGTAGTAATGGTTTTGTGTAAACTGCTACATAAATTCCCTGCATGAGTTTACATGATCACTTTGCCTGGTGAAAGTCTCCATGAATAGTGCACAAGAGCTGATGGGACAAGATTTGTATTTGTGTCTTTTCGTCCAGAACCACTTCCTGGTAGTCATTACAATATTTCGCAGTCCGAACTCTTTACACTCCCTAAGCTAACCTGTCACTGTCTAACCTACATAAATATGGAAGTACTATTCTCCATATTGCACTTGTGTCCATTCTGACAAATATTCTCGTTGTACAACATAAGTATTATTTCACACGCCAAGCTGCGTCAATGTCTGTACATTTATGTTTAAACTGCGTTTTAGAGCAAGCCAAGAAATTTTAAAACAACAGATTATCTTTAAAGATTAATAAGAGGAATATGGCAGATAGCGTTGAGGAGCTATTTTAACATTTAATCGTACTTAGCGATGAGTAAATGAATCAGTGGTATTCCTGAGTCAGTTGTTTTAGCGATATCCCCACATAATTTAGCGATATTAACAAATTAGGCCATGTTGTGATATTTCTAAATAATTTGGCGATATCCCTTAATCGTTTTATTGCGAAATCGTTCTTCATAATACTGCACAAACCTCCCCAGGGGAGCATTGACGTGCATAGACCTGCGTGCGCATCGTGAATAATTTGAAGTATATGCATAGTGCAATGTGGCACGTGCAGGATTTAAAAACCGGGAATATTTACATTTACTTGGCGATATGGTGTTTGAAGGCAAGAAGGGACGTAGCAGAGGCGGGTTGGGGTGGAGCACTATTCCATAGGCGGATCGCTGTGGGAAAGAAGGAAAAGGGGAACGAGGAAGCGTTGTTGGTGGCCTCTTGTGGTTGTACCGGTGGGGATGAGAAGAGACAGGGATGAGGTGGTGGACTATCTTGTACATGGCTATTAATTTAGCGGTGTTTCGTCTGGACTGGAGGGATTCTAGGGATAGATGATTTAGCATGTCTGTGACGGAGGGGAGGTTCGTCTGTAATTATTCATGATATATCTGGCGGCTCTTCTCTGGACGTTTTTGATTGTGGCTATATTACTTTTGGTGTAGAGGTCAAGACTGTGCTAGCATATTCAAGAGTTGGGCGGGGGAAGGTTGTGTAACTCTGTTTTTCTGTATATTTCGTAGGGCGTGGGGGAGGTTATCGTCTGATGGACGCCCATGTGGAGTTGACTTTTTTGTGACTTTGTCCACATGTGCGTTGCAGGAAAGTTTGTTATTGATGCTAATGCCGAGATATGTTGATGCTTCGGATACAGAAAGGGATTCATTGTGGATGAAGTAGGTGTTAGTAATTGGTTTCTTTTTGTTTGCAACATGTAGAGGTTCACCTTTGTCCCTATTGAAAGAGAGAAGCCTTCCAGTTCCCATTTTTGAAGGTTGTTCAGGTCCTGCTGCAGTGCAATGGAGTCCTCTGGGGACTTTATTTTGCGGTATAATTTATACAGTCGTAGGTGAAAAGGCATGCAGTAGAGGAGATAGAGTCAGGAAGGTCATTTGTAAAGAGCAAAAAGGAGTAGGGGACCAAGGACAGTTCCGTGGGGGACACCAGAGATCACCTGAGAAATAAAGGAACACTGCCCTTCGAGGACAACATTTTGAGTACGGGACGAAAGGAAGTCACGGATCCAAAGTAAGGTTTTGTTCCTTAAGCCTGAGAAATCAAGTTTGAGAAGGAGACGTTCTTAAGGAACAGTGTCGCAGGCTTTGTAGAAGTCAAGAAGAATGGCGTTCAGAGTCGTCGTGGCTTTTAAAGAAATCTTGAAGAGTAAGGATGAGCTGGAATTCACAAGATCGATAATTACGGAAGGCATGTTGCAGGTCGGTTAGAATAATATTGTTCACTTCTAGGTAATTCATTATCCTACTGACTTTTAAGTGCTCCATGACTTTTGGAGAGATAGCTGTTAGGGAGATCGGTCTGCTCTTAACTGGTTTGTGTGGGCCACCTTTCTTAAAGATAGGGGATATTGGCATGTTTCCGTTCTGCGGGGATACGGCCTTGGTGTAAGGAAGCTTGAAAGAGGAGTGTGAGAGCAGGAGATATAGCAGTTGCTGTTTCCTTCAAGAAACGGCTCGGAACATCGCTAAATAATTTACAAATATCGATAAATGATAATCACTTGGCCTCATCTCTGGGAAAAATAAGGTATATCGCCACATAAGTATAATTGGTGCGTATTTAGTAATGAGCGTGGTGGAATTAGCGATAACCCACAGGAACTGCCCGAAATTCGCCCTGATCATAAGGACATGCTACAAAGCTCTCGCAGACCACAGAAAACCAACAGAAATTGTTGAAAGTTTCATCAAAAACAGGATGTTGAGAAATAGTGACAGGTAATATTTGCAGGGCTTATATGCTGTCTGCACTTCATTTATCATCTCTGATGCACAGAAATCAGAGCACTGCTCTCTGACTCCGATATGTATGTATGTATGTATGTATGTATGTATGTATGTATGTATGTAAATATATATATACATACATACATACATACATACATACATACACACATACATACTGAGCGCATGAAGGATTTCGACAAATTCTGCAGTTGTTTTCCATTTGGGGTCATAAGGTCACAAAATCATTCTCTTAATACATTTGACAAAGTTCACACAAATATTTTTTTTAAACGCACACATGTATAATTGCTCAAATGTTGCCTTGTCCCCTGTAATTTTTTATGTTCCCGAAAGAATGCCAGGTTTTCTCTCTCTCCCCCCCCCCGCAAAAAATGTATATAAATAAATGAATGAATGAATAAATAAATAAACAAATAAATAACAATCCCTTATTCCCTTGAAATAAATGGCCACGTTCCTTAAATATATTTATTTGAATAATTCCTGGTGCAAGACATACCGCTGGTATGTCTTTATTCTCCAAGACATTTCGGTGATATTCCAGGGTAAATGATAGGATTTAAAAATATTGGTTCAAACAGATATAGCTGAGAGGAGATACATAGTGAAACCTCAGTCCAGATTGAGCAGAGGCCTGTAGATCTATATCCAGTATAATGAGGAGAACTTCCACCTAAACATTTTTACTTTCTGTGCCAGTCGATTCTAAGTACGTGTCTTCATCAAAACCAGCTATGTTCAATATGACCCAAAGATACACAATAATATATTGACAACCAAAACAAATATATTCAATTTAGAATAGCAACAACAAAAGTATTGGGTGGTCTGAGCTGTCATTATTCTTTCTGTCATACCAAGTGTAAACATACTTCAACTATGCTTATTATTTGTTTCAGACACCGAACAGGAGAGAAATGTCTTGGTTGAACGAGTCTATCTGCCAATGAGAGAATATACCAGAGAAAAATATGGTCTGGAGCTGCAGGTAAAATGCAATTTATGCGCATCGTTGATGCAACTAGCGATTCTTTATCCTTACTAGTCTTGCTTTTCTGGTGGCCAAAAGAAATGATTTTTTTTTTCATAATTTGTTTACCATGACTTTAGTTTGTTCGTGGGTATAAAAACTTGTTAGGTTAATGACAAGCCCTATTGTTATATCAATTGGAATAGTGAACGTACTTTACAGAAAGTAGGAAGATATTATCAAAATAATGAAGTGTGGAGCATTCTAAATATCTACCCCAGGTCCCTATTTCTGTCATATCAAAGTTTATAATATCCAAATTATGAAATCTTTCTTCTCTAGCGCAAATCAATATGGCAAAACTGTAAAGAACTCAGTGTATATTATAATCACATAAAAAGTAAATGCTGCTTAATTATGTACGTAAATGTACCACATTTCACCAGATTCTTTAAGAGATATCTGTTTTTATCGTGACTTCTAAGATAAGGCCTTAACGTTTCTTCGCCTTCAGCACCAAAACAACATTTTGTCAACAGTTTTAGGTTGCTGTTTGTTTCTTTGGGTTCTGTTTTGCATGTTTGTTTTCCATCCAGCACGTGCGTTTCCTCGTCTTTTTGGATCTGTATGCCATATCTGGAACTTTAAGTTTCTTGTTTCTTGTAGTACTTATTTTTTTTTTTTTTTTTTTTGTGAAGTGTGCAAATGAGCTTTCACGCAGACTACAGATCTAAGCTTATCAACATCACGGAAAGCGCTCGAAACGGAATAAGTTATAATCACATTTGCATTCATGCGTGTTTCAAGCTGAGGTTGCCTTGGGTATCTTGATGGGGGAGGGGCGGGGGTCTACGCTCCAGTTTTCAAAAGTGTAAAAGTGTAAATCTGAAAACTAATATGACGTCCTACGTAAAGTGTATTGGAAAATTACAATTGCTAAAGGCAAAGGTCTGAGGTGATCGAATGTCAGCAGTACTGATTGCCGAAACTCCTTCTTCAATAAATGTGATAAGTTATTCTTTTTTTTTTTAATTGTTTTCATTACGGCCATTAATGTAAAATCTACATATTTGTTTCCTAAGTGCCTGTCACTGAAGTTTGACAAGTAAGACTTTCTTGAAATAGAAGGAACATTTAATGGAGCAATGTACGACGTGACTTGTATTCAGTAACTGTCAACTGAAAAAAAAAAAAAACAAAGCAAAAACAAACAAAAAAAAAACAACAAAAAAAAAAAAAAAAATACACTTCTAAGATGACAGTTCCATTCCGAGATATGATGTAGCCTTGATATGCATGACAGCTAAAGCCAAGTTGCACAGGTGGTTGCCATGTACTATAGACACCAACATGTAATTGTGTGCCACCTGCCTCCTGTTGGATATTCATAATACCATGATAATTGTGTGTGCTTAAGCATGCATGCATGCACTGAAAGTACAAAAAAATAGAATGAACATATGTACCGAAAATAAAATCAACTTATAACATGATTTCTTCCGCTTGGCCAGGTTGTTGATCCAAGATGGGGCACGACTGACGATTGGTCGGATACGAGCACGGACAGATCGTTGAGCTTGGAGGAAATAAAGAGATGTCAACAGCTTTCAGTAGGACCCAACTTCGTGGTAAAGATGAATTATATAATTACACAGCATATAAGATTAGAATATTAAAATATTATCCTGGGATTTCTTAGTGTTAATCCCTCAAATTGCTCAATTCCAGCATGGACTTTCAGCTCATCGTTGTTCCCCAATAGATATGATGTATTACTTAGTCAAGAATCATTTTCCTTATCTGTTTTGTTCTGTGTGCAAATCCGAAACTAAAGGTGCCTTTTTAAACAAGAAAAAGGCATTCACAAAAATGTTTACTGTGGTTTAGTCTGTAAAAAGAGAGTAAATACACACTACTGCCATCACTAGAGGAAAGATGTCATTCTTAACTTCTTTTACGCAGCACATTCTCAACATGGATTGGGCTTTAATGGTTCGACCATTAAACAATGCAACAAGTACAGTCGTATATCTTTGCGTTGGCTGGCAGTAACAGTTTGGAAACCGGCCATGAGGGACATGCATTTGACAGTGTTTTGGACTAATTGCTTTGTTTTCTTGTCGTGACATTTGGCGCAGTTTATAGAGCGCAGGACAAGTCACGAAGGAACTGTGGGTCAAATCCAAGACCATTAAAGTTCCTGTTTGTCTGTTTTATTTCCTCATTTTATCTTCTGATTATTTCGTTTTTAGATTTTGTGATTTTTGGTTTTCTGAGTACTACAAGAGAGTATATTATTTCGTCCTAAATGTATAAAAAATGTTCCTGTCCTGTTGTTAATGCTTCGGTTAAAAAAGTTCCCAGAGCATGAAATTTTCTGTGGTCATTATTACATCATCATAAAATACCGAGTTTCTGAGCAGGGAATTAAGTTACTGGTAAATTTTCCAGACAGCTTCTTCCGACATAAAAACTTCAATTTTGGAGGAAAATAGATGATAAAGACTAAAATCTGAAGCCTATAATATATTTAGATTATTTTATGATCGCGCGCCATGTATTTTTTCCTTTGATTTGTTTCTGTAAATATTTAGATTGAATGTGTTATTGCATCCCAAAATTGCATACATTATATCAGGCTGGTCCATGATGTTAGTGTCGGGTTGTGTGAAGCATCTTATAATAACATATGAATAGACAATCAGTTCTTTGGAATACCCCAGATATTGTCAGTAAGGAACTGATTACTTGCTGGTTTCACAAGTTGTCTTTGTATTTGATATTTTCCTCTTCAACCAGCAATTTGTTTTGGAAAACTTTTATTTAAACTATGTTCTATTTTTATCATCATCCCAGCTGTTATATGTACTCATTTCGATGTTCATGTATTCTAGGTTTGAACAAGGAGATGTTTTTGCCCACCATCTATTTTCTAGATCTTTGCAAAAGAGACAAATTTATTTTATACATGTAGTATGTAATATAAATAGGCAACATTAACATGGACAGGGTTTTTTTTATCATACGTGTGTCATCATGCAGAGAGGTTTGAGATTTTTGTAAGTTTCTTTTTATATTGTGGACTATTATTTAGAATTAGAATTACTTATGTTGTTCTGATTTTGAACAAATTGCATGTATTTAGGAAAACATTATATAAATTCGTACTAAATTTCACAGGCGCTGTTAGGCCAAAGATATGGAGAGAGGTCTCTTCCTGCACTTATACCTGAAGACGATTTTGAACTAATTCGCAATACCTTGCGGAATCATCGCAACAGAGAGACCCGCGATGCACCCTTGCTTGACCAATGGTATCAGAAAGATTGTAATGCCCTGGAGCCAGTGTATGTGCTGCAGGAAGTGACTCAGGGAGGTATACAGAAAACCATGAAGGTAGAGTTTACTGCATACTTGTTGATTTAATCCCATTGGTTGCATAACTAAGTAAACACACGAAAACCATGCCACACAACTGACTTTACTTAAAGAACATGAAATGGAACAAATATTGCCTGCTTTTTTCAGGCACAAAAGTTAAAATATACTAAACAGCAAAAAAATAAATTTTATGCAGTTTATGTTTTCTACTATACCATAAAGGGGAAAAAGTAGCGATCGTAAATAAGAAGGACCATGTTTTACACTTCGACAGCTACTTTACCTGGCCCCTTACTATCTAAAATGGCTATCTGAGACATTGCTTCTAGCTTGCAAAACGTTACTTGTCATTCATTACAAGCGACAAGGGCATGTCAAGAATAACACTGCATCACTGTACTCTATTGAAAAATAACTATTATTTATTATAGATTGCAAGAAAGTGTGGCAAGCTCAAATGTTTGAGGTCTAAGACTAATCAGCTCACATCATTTGTCAGTCGTAAAAACGCAACACCCATGTTTTAAGGTCAAATGAAACCTCCCTATATTTACAATACGTTTCATTCTTATATTTATGGTTATGTTCACAGTAGAGGGGAAAAAACAGGTAAAAATTCTCTATAAAATTCTTGACTAAGTTTATAACAAATATATCTTTCTCTCTCTCTCTCTCTCTCTCTCTCTCTCTCTCTCCCTCTCTCTCTCTCTCATATATAGCAGGGGAGTCATAGCTAGCAAGCACATATTAGCAATATCAGCATAATGATGAATATAAACATCCATTGGGGGCATATATCTGACAGTTATTTATTGGGACATTTATATGACTGTGATCCAGGCCTATGTTACCTGTAAAGCCATTAAAATTATGACCAAGTTCAACGCCTTTGCAATATCTGTACTGCTCATCGCCACTAAAAATAATAGTTGAAGATGCTTTTCTTATATTATAAGAAAAGCATCTTCAACTCTGTTAGTCCGTCATTTACTCTTTCTGTCTACAATTCTAGTTACGCATTATAGCCAATTTATCTTACGTGTTACTACAATCAGAGTTTTTGTATTTTGCGTTTTCAACATTTCTGTCAGTTGCGTTATGTGTGTGTGTGTGGGGGGGGGGGTGTTCATTCATTCATTTTATTTATTTTGTATTCTTTTGAGACAGACATATGAAGCCTTCAATGTAGAGCCACTAACCACGTGGCAAGAAATTCGTTCTGCTCTCAGAAGATTGCTGGAAAAAGGCTTGGATTACTGTATACTTGAGGGTGCCATGGACGAAGATACAAAGCAGAGCTATATCATGTCAGGTAACTGATGATCATTTGTACTTCATATCAAATTATTCTTAAATTCCATGTGGTCACCTCTCTTAAGTAAAACACGACTGAATATAAATTATCAATTTCATTTTGAAAGGCGTGGACAGTTTCCAATTGTGTCCATGTTTGTACTGACTCCGTCAAGTAAAATATTTCAAATCAAGCATTCCAGTCCCCAGCCAGAACAGAATTGACATGCATCCGTTAAATCAAATAAACTCAGAAGCCATGGATTATTCCAAGAAAGTATAAAGCTCACATTGAATTACAAACTGCAAGTAAAATTGTAACAAAGACGCATTGAAACTGTGAGCTCAATGAATTTTAGTCGAATTTTTCACACCCGTTTGGTGTGTCAGTTTTTATTTATTTCTGCCTTGATAAAAGTTACGTGTAAGTTGTGGACTTCATGGATGCGAAGCTCCAAATCTTAAAACGAAAGTTGTTTGAAGTTTGTGTTTCGGAAGTTAAGCCTCTTTTGTCAGGAGTTGAATTTGGCAAATAAGTATTCTTTCAGCTTATTTATGCAAACAGTATCCATTGTCAGTTGTGCATCACTAGTGACTCTTCATGATATATGTGAACATCAATGTGTCTGTTATTCGTCATTACAGATCTTGAGCGCGAAATTACGTGTGGACTTTTGCGCTCAGATGATCCTGACAGCACCTGTCAAGTTTTCATTCGAAATATTGTCGACCTCAAGAACTATGTGACACACCCCTTAGCTCCACGTTTCATGGAAATTCTGTACAATGAGAAAGATGACAAACTAGAGATCGACACAGAGTGCGAGACACTACTTAATAATCTCAAAGAGGAGAAACTATCGAGAGGACTCCAAGAAGGGAATATTCATGCTTTTGACGTATTATGGCGATATGATGATGGCATCAATCTAAAATACCACAAGCCATACTTGGACGAATTATGCAATAGCTTCCAAGACAACATTTGCTCTCTTATAGACAGAATTGCGCATGCCCAGGCAACAAGTACACTGCCACATATTGTAGATGAAGTACAACAACACTGGAATATGTGCCGCCAGAAGTGTGAAAACTTTGTTGGCAGAGAAGACATACTGGACATAATAAGGTCATATATAGTGAGCAACAGTGACAAGCCTTTGGTTCTCCACGGAGTATCTGGATCTGGAAAGACCTCTGTTATGGCAAAAGCAGCTGGTGCTGTGAGTATTAAAATATATCCATTCATTTTTTCAAACGTTGTAAAGTAAGAACTCTACCGAATGTGAACTTTCTAAAATCCGAACTCACAGAATAGACCCTGGGTCGACTGCCATTTTACAAAAATGTATTTTGAAATTTCAATCTTGCAAAATTCTTAAACCATTTGATTTGTTTGAATGATGACATTTCATAATGCAGGATTCAGTCTACAGTATCACTCTTGATGACCAGCCCGTAATACGATAGGTGTTCCATAAATCAATCACTGATTGCTTTTAACGAGACCGCTACCGTTGTGCCGCGTGATACTCGGAAACTCGTTGTTTGTTTGGCTCTTGGGAAAGTTTCGAATGAATCAAAAATACCCACAAAACTTAAGTTGCCCATCTACTGTAATTGTAGATTTGTTTCATGCGATACTTGAAATTATGATTTTTTTGTTTTGTTTGTTTTTCTTAAAATCTTTCTGAAAAAATGCCCACTCAACTGTAAAACTCAATTTATAATGCCTCATATTTATTCTAGGTTTCTGACTGGGTGGAATGTGAACTTATCACTGTTGTACGATTCTTCGGCATAACTGCAGCAAGTTTCGATGTCAGACAAATTATCCATGGTATATGCACCCAGCTTGCGTACGTAATGAATACAGATCCAGAAATTGTACCCAAAGCTTACAAAGAACTTCAAGCTTACTTTTTAGAACTTTTGGCGCAATTTCCAGATGACAGCAATCTTGTTATTTTCCTGGACTCCCTCGATATGTTGGTGCCACAGTACAATGCTCATTTTTTGTATTGGTTGCCAAGACAACTGAAAGAAAATGTGAAAATTGTTGTGTCCACTCTTCCAGAAGTAAACAACATACTACACAGATTGTGCACTGAAGTAATACAAGATGAAAACAATTTTGTAGAAGTAAACTCGCTGAGTATTGATGAATGCACTCAGTTGCTAGCCTGGTATCTTGAGAAGGATGGCAGGTGCATCAACCATGACCAGAATGTGATTGTGAGACATGCGTTTAAATCCTGTGCCCTTCCATTCTATGTGAAGCTACTATTCGAGGATGCGTTCCGATGGCGATCTTACACAACAGTCATGGTTGATTCTTTGCCAAGCAATACAAAAGAGACGATTCATTCTATCTTTGATCGACTTGAGGCAAACCATGGTAAAGCTCTCGTATCGCGAGCTCTAGCTTACTTGACGGCATCTACAACAGGCTTAAGTGACTGCGAAATGGAAGACATACTTTCACTGGACGACAAAGTCATGGCGGAAGTATTTCCAGATTGGCAGCCGCCCACATATCGTCTTCCGCCAATACAGTGGCTAAGACTTAAGAATGATATTACAAATTTTCTTACTAGAAAAGAATGTGAAGGGATCACAGTATATTACTGGAACCATCGTCAGTTTGTTGAAGTAACGCGATTCAGATATTTGAATGATGAAAGTTCAAAGAAGGAAATTCATTCATATTTAGCGGACTATGTTCTGGGTTCATGGAGCCAAAAGAAAAAGCCATACAAAAGGCCTTCCTCGTCCAACAACAATCAGATTGAATGCAATGCAGATCGTCATGTTCCAACACAGCCACTTACTTTCCAGGCCGCCAAAAATGTAACTCGCTTCAACAGAAGAAAATATGAACAAGTACCAAGACATCTGTATTTGTCTGGCCGACTTAGCGGACTGAACAAATTGGTTTTATTCAACTATGAATGGCTGTACAACAAAACCAAAGCACTTTCCTTGGAGCATGTTCTGGCTGATTTTGTGCTCAATCCAGGAGTGGAAGCCACTTTGGTGGAGAGGGCTCTGCGTGATGCACAGCCATTTATTGCGGCAAACATAGACAACATGGCACCAGAAATTGTTGGACGACTTTTGTGCTATTATACCACACATCCACATATAAGGGAACTGATTCAGCAGTGTGATACAGCTGGTTTGCGTCATTGCGCCTTGACACCAAATTTCCCATATCACCAAGTCCCTGGCAGTCCTCTCAGATATACCATTGAATGTGATAGTACCCCACGGCATTTTGGATTAGCTGGGGAGGATGGACGTTTTATCCTCACAAAGGAGCGATCAAATTCTACGATTAGGGTTTTTGATCTTGCCACAGGTGAACACAGTGCCGACGTTTTCACTTCCATTGGGGATATGTATACAACCCCAGGAGGCAGGTTTGTGGTTGTGGCAGATCACGTAACAGAGAAATCAATTAAAGTACATAGCACTGATAGTGGTGAGTTTGTGGGTCAACTTATACCAATGAACCACATACAAATGAAACCAAAGGAAAAGTACCATATGGGGAAAGTCAGTGTGTCAGACACCCATGTTTGTGTGATTGTGACAACAGAGCAGAGCTATCTCTGCATTGCAGACTTGCAGGGTTGTCGGTTCCTACAGGTCTTAGGACTCGAAGGTAGAGCTACCATTTGTCAAATTACACCAGACTCAAGGTATGTGTTCTGCAATGCCAATGAAAATCTTCTATGCTATGACCTGACAACCTTGGAGAAGTTATGTACCGTGAACCTTGACCATCGCCCAGCCAATCTCATATTTACCAAAGATGGTTCACGTGGATTTATCATCAACAATGAGGAAAATAAAATCACTGTGATTCACACAAGGGACGGGTCTTCACAGTTCATGTACAAAGTTGTCCTAACTGAATCATTCATAGAAGACCGCATTAAAAACCTAACTTTGTCCAATAACCAGGAGATGCTACTGGTGCAAGGTTTGCACAACATCATTGTTTACCATATAAGGAGTGAGCAGGTAATAACACACTTTCCTCGACCCAGTGACATTCCAAAGGAATTCAAATTGCCAAGATCTTACTGTATGGATATATTTTTCACTCAGGCAGAATTTTCTCCAGATGACAAGTTTGTCATTGGTGCCATTTTCAGAAATGTGTACATCTGGCAAGTGGCAAATGGGCGACTGCTGACCACATTGCAAGCACCTGTTGGAATTATCAGTGAGTTGTTGATTCCAAGTGATCGAGGACAAATAGTGACACACTTGGACAATTCCAGTGAAATACATGTGTGGAGTCTTGGTGATGCCATTAGCCATGTTGGAACATTGGACCGTCTGACAACAGCTGCTGAAGAAATAGTTTTTACATCAGATGATCTGACAGCTTTCATCAGGTGTGAAGAAAGTGATGAAATTGGAGTGTTAGATATGGTCTCAGGTCAGTTAGTCGATCTGTTGACACACCAAAGTCGGGTTAACAGTCTGTCAATCACCCCAGACGGAAAATATGCGTTTGTGTCTGTGGAGCCAACAAAACCATGTGTGACTAACAAGATCTGGTATATGGAAGACCGCAAGATAATCTATGAGTTTGGAAATGCTAAGGCATTTGGAATTCCAATGCAGGAGTGCAACTCATTCATCTGCATCAGCCAAGAGGAGAACTTATTTAAGGCACCTTACTATGTCAGCCAGTTCCGATTTGACAGGGATAACTTTGAGGAACAGAAATATGAGTATGTCATTAAACATGTTCTGTGTAAGCCATTCATGACACCACAAGATAGATACCTTGTAGTTCTAACAGCAGATGATTACGTTGAAACGAGAGCGGTGTACGTCAATCCCACTATATGTGCTATATCACTGAAAACAAATGTATCGATGAGCACTTTCAGCACTATGGACTTAGCAGAAACCGTGAAGATGAAACGAATCTTACACATTCGTCCGTATGAAAAGAATCCGTACACGGTAATCGCATTGTACACAAATGAACCAGATCCACTCATTGATACTGGCCGTCCATCTACTGCATACAATCACTGCTATGGCTTTTTAATCTTTGATGTGTGCAGTGGAGTAGTTTGCCAAGTTATTGAAGATTTTCTAGCACCAAGCACGCCTATGGAGAAGATTCTTTTCACAGGTGATGTGCGTTTTTGCCTTGACAATGAGTCAAATGTCTTTGACATGGGCACTGGTTATTACATAAAACGACTTCACAGAGGGGAAGCCAGACCAAGACGTCTTGCACTGGAGGGTAAAGTGGCTGTGTACTTTGAGAAACAGTATCTCTATGCGATCCGTGTAGCTGATGGAAAACAACTAGCGCACTGCAATGTCCACGGTGATATCTCGTGCATAGAGGTATGTCACAATGGGAGAACAATCGTTGTAGGATGCAAAGATGGTGCAATTATATCATACATCCTTATCGATAAAGAAAATGAAGATAGTGCCGCGGTGCTCAAGCATCTACCGAGCAGAGCTGTTCCAGAAACTGAGAGAGCCAGAAGTAGTCTGAAATCCCGATCTTGGGACAAAATTGACTTTGATGATGGAAAACCACCTTATTCTCGCCCACCTTCAGCTATTAGTCTGGGCCCCACAGATAAGCATCTTTTGCAACGAGTGAAACCAGTACAGAGGTTCCGTCCAAAATCTGATACAATGCTGTACATTAACCCCAAATCTAAAGTATGTGTTGTTATGTAAGGAATGCTCCTGTCCACTGAAACAACAGTGTGAGCGATTGACAAATATGTAATGCATCCTCACAGACACAACCAAATGATCATCGAAAACATGAACAATGTAGAATGCGTCATTTGCAAATCCGAGAATACCAACGAAATTACATTATTTGGGAATGACTTTGATAGAAATTTGAATTTTTATTCACATGTTATGTTGTCTACCTGAGTTTTTCATTCAATGTGCGTGACCCAAAATCAGTATTTTGAAGAGTTTTATGCTTCTGTTGTCCTCTGTGAGATCATGTATAACATGTGACTGGTAACAGAAAACATGGTACGTAATGTTAATGAGATGGTCTTTCACAAAACTGTGCGTAGGTTTATATAAAGAATGTCAAAGTATCTAGTGATGCTTGATACAAAAATACGTAAACGCATAACAGAAGTGACAACTTTGACTATTTATGCGGTAACAGAGAGTTGACACTTTATGCCCCATTTACTTGTGATGTTCTCATCAGACGGCATAAGCATGTAGCCTTTTGATTCAACTTCATGTGCTAAATATGTCTCTTTTCATTGAGAAAAATGGCAATGCTTTTCATTACTCTCATTTTCATTTCTCACCATCCATGGGATGGTACACTTTAGATTTACTCACCATTTAAGATAGGACTTGTAGAGCACTAAGTTTTCAAAGCTGTTTTCACAATGCTAATGGTATCATTTGTATATTCACATTCAGTATCACAAGTCTCCATGTTAATCGTATTCAATGAACGGATACTTTGTTTCTATCTTACACTTGTCTTCTACTTATTAGCATGTGAATCAAAAGGGTCAAATATATGACCAAACATTATAACAATGCACACCTGAAACCGACTTTACACCAGGTAAGTTGAATCAAACTACTGCAGGACGAATTAACTTAGTCATATGCATGCATTCGAAGGTTTCGACTGGTATGCGTGTCATGAGTTTTACAGTATTTTCCTCAATTCGTCCTGTTTAGTGACAGTCTGTTTAATCAAATAGAGTGCCGCAAAAATTGATTTAATGGTGCAGGTATTTACAAAGGCTTCCTGTTAGTTACAGGCATGTGGAGTACATAGGATATAGTTCCTGTAATTTATGCAAAGAAAGTTAACTGAACGTCTGGAGTGCAATTGAAATGAAAAGTTTTAAGGCAGATTATATTCCTTTGTAAAGGATTATTTCTATGAAAATATATTTTCATTAATTGTAACACTGAAACTTAACAAACGATCTCATGATCTAGCCCAAAGATAACCTAAATTTTGTTTACATATCGTAGCTTGAACCATTAAAGTGTCTTGATCTATCTTCTCCATATTATATTAACATTACGATCTTCTACATGTTTCATCATACAGATTTGCTTACATATTTCACAGTGCCAAAAGATAGAATGCCCCTATGATACATTGGTGTTCAGCGATACCTTATACTGACTTATCAAAGGGCTTGCTGTTATTAAATAATACCGTTATATTGCGTCACAATGTTGAATAAAGACAAACTGTACATATCTATGCGTTGCATGTTACATATTGTCTCATATATGCTATGTGTGGTCCACAAAACAGAATTTAATGTATTACGTAAGGGAAGAAATGCAGTGTTGCTTATTCTGGTAGCCTTTTGACGCATAGTTTTCTTTTCTTCATATTCTTCTTCTTCTTCTTCTTCTTCTTTTGTTTTTGTTTTGTTTCGGTTTGGTTTGGTTTGGCTTGGTTTGGTTTGGTTTTTTGTTTTTTGTTTATTTGTTTGTTTGTTTGTTTGTTTGTTTGTTTTGTTTTGTTTTGTTTTGTTTTGTTTTTATTAATATTTCATGGAATTAAACCCGAGAAATAATAGCCCAAAACGTTTGACTTTGCCTCTATCAACGCACAGTCTTTACGACGAGAAAAGAAAATTTTCTCCAAAGCAAGTATGCCTGTCTACCTTCAAAGAAAAGGTGGTGCCTTGTATATTCAAATTGAAATTGGAAAAGCTACACGACAGAAAACATGAAATTAGAGGGACAAATCTAGCAAAATGAGAATTTTGGCATGAAACAAAATCAGCAGGTGAAAACGAAATGCCAGACAGAAAGCAAGAATTCTGGATAAAACAGAATGTCAAGTTTCAGCAAACAAACAAGATAAGTTATGAGTGAGAACTTCTAGTTAATCCTCGTACGGTACACTTGTATTGAAATTTTAATTCGTTTTTGGATCACTGTTGAGACTGCAGCAAGGACTCATGACAAAATTGTCGCCATATGGAAGCATAAGAGTTTTATGTCTGAGATGAGTATGAACACCAAATCTTTGTGATACACATGTACATGCAATTGACATGCTGCCGACAGATCATGGCCTGTTGTATGTCTGGTCTATCACACATGTGTACAAGTCTGCTATTGTTGCTCCTAATTTGCACTAATTTATTTCACTCATAAGGCCACGCACTGTTCAGAGATTCCAGCTTTATTGGCGTCTGAGTGTGTAGCTCCGGACACAATTGATGATGGAGAAACCTAGGATGTCATGTTGGAATGATTTGAAGATAGATAGATAGATAGATGTTCAACATTTACATTTTCAAGTCCCCCCCCCCCCCCCCCAAATAGATAGTAGTTCGAATTCTACAATTTTTGTTCGTGGGTTCATTGGATGGCCTACAGCACAACCCTGTAAACTGTAGTTGAATGACACCTCTATACCTACAATAATTTTGAATATATTCGACAATTAAACTTTTCAAGTACCCCAAAGTAGCATAAATTTAAATTCTATAATTTTTGTTTGTAGTTCATTGGGTGCGCTTACTCCACAAAGCTAGGAATTGAAGTTGGAATAACTCCTCTACCTGTAATAGAGTTGAAGATATTCAAGGTCTAAATTTTTAAACGGTCGTTATTTGCATAATTTTCAAAACTATCCCCTCTCTTTATTAAAAAAAAAAAAAGCCAGACTTTATGTGTCGAAATAAAATCATGCCAAGTTTAGAGTATCTACGTACATGTATAATAGTTACAACTTCTATAAAAACCCGCCGGTACTTTTGGACCTGTATTCACTATCGGGGCATCCTTCTAGCCCAAACGCCAGCTTTCACATACCAGGGGGTCGAGGCGGGTCCCTCTAGTGCTGCTGCAAAGTTTATAGCCCGAGGGCGACTTCTATGTCTGATACAAAATACGTACTGTGGGGCCCACCGGTGGGTCCAACCGATGTCTGTTTTGCG
Source organism: Hermodice carunculata (assembly GCA_964020975.1). Classification (NCBI taxonomy): domain Eukaryota; kingdom Metazoa; phylum Annelida; class Polychaeta; order Eunicida; family Amphinomidae; genus Hermodice; species Hermodice carunculata. Next base: position 58,002,639 of record OZ026630.1, on the reverse strand, counting down.
GTGTATTTACATTTTCAGGTAATGCTCACTCTGCCAAGTCCCAATACATATTGCACATTACATTTATTCGACAAATTGACCTTCCCTTAACCCCAAATGCATATATTTTGGGTACTACCTCTTCAAAATATTGAATCGGCCCACCGGTACTTGGCTGCCATTTTGAAAACTGCGGACGCCACACCCAACGGTTTGTAAAGGAGGACACAAATTGGACAATCTGGGGGAGGTGGCGGGAGGAGGGGAGCGGTGGTCATCATATATGAAACCAAAAGTACATACTTTGCAGATCGTGGGGGATCCATAATATATGAAACCAGAAGTAGGCCTATTTATTTTACAAAATATTCCAGAGCATTAATAACGATAATATATGCTGCGAGCGGGCAGATTGAAGTAAAGATAGTAAGTCATCTTTTAAAACAACGTTGACGACCATTTCCCCTGGTAACTTGGAGAACGGACACCTGGAACCTAGCGATACGAGATACCGATACCGCACCACTGTGGCTATAAGCCTATATGCAGCAGCTATGGCTATGCTTTTCCGCGGCCCAAGTTAACCGTCCAGACAAGTTGAAATAAAATGCTGTGTTTGAGTTGACTTTACTCTCAAATAAAGGCACGTTGGCCAGCTTTTCTGTTAACTTGTAACTTGGTTAGGGTTGATCACAACGACCGCTTTTTCTACGGATGGTCGTTTGTGGGGCGATTTTGCTGGTCGTTGGTCGCGTGTTGCAGCTGGGTTAGGGCTGTCCAACCGGACCATTGGAGTAAAATTTTGCATCACAGTTCTTGAAAAATGCTATAGAATTTATCCAAAAATAAGTGTTTTTCATGTGAAAAAGTTCAGAAAATGCTCCAGGGAATCTAAATTTGCTGTTACAGAGATTTCCATTTGGTCGTTCGCGTCAGGTCATTTAACATTGCAAAAAAGCCCGTGCCAAGGAAAACTGGTCGTTTTGACCAGGTGGGGACTGGGGTCGGTAATTGCGGGTAATACTGTACCATGACATATTTATTACTTCAGTATCTTAGTGTAATGAAAATTATGCCTTTGGTGCTTTTATCTATCTATCTATCTATCTATCTATCTATCTATCTATCTATCTATCTATCTATCTATCTATCTATCTATCTATCTATTGAAAATTAGATCTATCTTGTAATTCATAAATGATTAAAGCGTTTCAGCTACAAACCTGTGCAAAGCAACTTAATATTTTTCTGATTTCATACTTGCCATTTTCATGTTGTGGTCCAGCATGGAAATAAGCCAAAACAAGATTCCCTAGGCATTTGGTGCTCCCATTCCATCCATCATAGCTTGGTGTGCTTTCAGCAATTATATTGCACAATGCTGGCATATGTGTGAATAAAATATTATCAATCAATCAACATTCAGTGATAAAAGTTAAGTACATTTAGGCCTAGTGATTATCTTAATGTTTTATTCCTCTTGCTTTTGTAGAGAAAATACACAACATACTAATCGCAGGATAATTTATCTGTTAATTTTCCCCGAATTAATAAACATAATATACAACATACTAATTGCAGGATAATTTATCTGTTAATTTTCCCCGAATTAATACACATAATATGTGTGCAAAAATTCCCTAAAGGGTTACATATATAAATACAAAATTTGTCTTATCTCAATTGATAACACGGCGATGGTCTTTTTAAAAATTTATTTTTCCTAATTTTTGCTAATTCTCGTCAGATTTTTTTACAATCTGAGAGGAAAAAACCAAATCAGTACAATAATGACCGAAATGTGATTTCGTCAACTATGTCAAGGTAAGATTTTCCACTCGAAACCCCCCGGAATGCTCCATTTTGCATGCTCAAATTGGATTTCTTTTTCGGGGACGGGGGGGGGGGGGGCGGGGGTGAGGGTGAGGAAAATGCCCCCAGACCCCCATAGCGTGCCTTCGGGCGCTTGCTATGGTCCTTTGGGCCACATATGTCTCATGTGGGCCATGCTATGGTCCTTTGGGCCACATATGTCTCATGTGGGCCATTTACCACATATGTCTCATGTGGGCCATTTACCAGCAAATTTGGCTGACACTTTATCTGAAGACACGTGCCGGAGGCACGTGTCTTCAGATAAAATGTCAGCCAAATTTGCTGGTAAAGGAAGAAAGGGAAAAAAAAACTAGAAAAGGTTATTTCCTTGGCAACAAATCTGTCTGTGTGCCTTCAAAATATAAATATTTTGTAATGCTCTGAGTAATAGTTGTCTCTGTTGGCACACAGACATATTGTTTTTCTAGGAATTCTTTCTTTATTATTATTATTATTTTTTTTTTTTTCGTTCTTTCTTTTTTTCTTTCCAGGCAAATTTGTCCGACATTTCATTTGTAAACTAGTTTACGTAGAAACGCCAAACTTGGCATGATTGTACTTCCATACATGAAGTTTTGAGTGGTTTTGAAAATTATGCAAATTATGGTCAGCAAAAGCCTAATATTCATTGAAACCTTAAGCTTTCTGCATGTGTTGCTTGAAATTATCTTATTTTGTACAACAAATTGCTGGTATGGTTGGATGGAATTTGTGGGCCACATAGGTTTAAACAAAGTCGAACACTTTTTGGAGATAAAATTGTCACTGTCAAGGTAAGCTCTAAATCAGAGTAAGTTTGTTTCATAAATAAATAAACAAATAAGTAAGCAAGCAAACAAATCAATCAATAAATAAATAAATGAATGAATGAATGAATATTGAATAAATAAATAAATAAATAAATAAATAAATAAATAAATAAATAAATAAATAAATAAATAAATAAATAAATAAATAAATAAATAAATGACAATGCATTACTTCATAGGCAGCATGGCGCAGTCAAGTGACGCACTCAATCAGCGTACACAGTCAACATTTTTTTTCTACTAGTCACCAGCAGTATTATGCAAAATACGACTTTCGTCGTTTTCGATTTTTTTTTCGACCACAACATTTTTGCTCATATTTTTTGCTTGGTGCAATTCTTGATAGCAGTCACACACATTTTCATAATAATCAGGCCAGTATTCAAAGAAGAAGAAGAAGAAGAAGTCATGGACAAAGAAAATTACGGAAAAACAAGAAATTTAGGAATGTGGATACAAAGGACCTTGCTCAAAATTCACTACAGGCTTTCTCTAATTGTATTGGTCAATTACATATAGCTCTTAAAACACTATCATTTCGAGATGTAACCAGAATCAATGAATATTTGGTTCTTACTAATTCTGAACACACATTTCCACATTTTTTTGTGAAATTGTGTATGCTTACACAACAACTATTTGGAAAGCAGATTCTAATGAGAAAAATTGAATCAAATGTTTTGTAGCATTCCTTTCAAACACAAAATTATTGATTCACTGAACATTCAGTCCCTTTTCAAATCGAAATTTGTTGGTAACATGATTCCCAAGGAATGCAAAATAAAAGACACCCCCTCCCCCATTATTTCCTATAACTATGGCTATAATATTGGACAAAGTATCATGAATTTCAAGAAATTTCTGGCTTCAATTACTCTTGAGGATATCGCAGCGAATCAAAATTATGACTGTATGTCTAACAATAAACATTACAATTTTGTTGATACATACCACAAACATGTATTTACATGTTATTTGGATATAATACAAAATTCAGTTTTAAAAGAATTGATGAAACAAGGTACAAAATTTCGGATATGTCCTATGTTGAACATTGACAGTATTTTTAAGAAACATGTCGTGAGTTTGATTCCTACAGATGAAATGGGCAAAGAAAGAAAAAATGGAATTTCAGAAATTTGAAGGATGGTTATCAAACTTGAAAAGAGTCTTTAGAAATTAAATTGTTCGTTAGAAATCCCACATTAAGAATCTCAATATGGTAAATTTAAAACAACAAAAAGTTTCAAAGGCAGTCAAAGAACTACAAGAAAGATTTGTAATCACTAACATTGATAAGGCAGGTAACAATTTTGGGATCATCTGCAAAAAATATTATCTGAATGTTTTGAAAAATGAACTAAGTATAAACAATACTTCAGACATAAGAGGATATGACGTATATAAATTACACAAATAATCCATTGATAATTTGATATATACACATAAAGATGAGATGAAAAGGAATTTTAATGTCAAAATTTCCGAAGAGGACTCCTCTATTCCACTTTTGTTCTGGATACCCAAATTACAGTTTTAAAAAGCCCTTTTAAATCTAGATTTATTGCTGGTGCTTCAAAATGTACAACAAAGCAACTATCAAAAGAAGTAACATTGTGTTTGACTGCAATTAGGAATCATTTCCGCAAATACTGTAATGCAAATTTCTAGAAACTGTGAAATAAATTGCTTTTGAAGTATTAGCAATTTTTCCGAGTTTGTATCTAAAATCAAAGATTTAAAAGCAAAAAATATCAAACGTATTAATTTTTCTACATTGTACACAAATCTACCCATAGATGAAGTCAAAAGTTCTCTTTCAGAATTATTAAGAAAAATGTTTAAATATAATGGTAAACCATACATAAATATTAATTCCTGTTAAAAAAAGCATATTGGTCGCACAATAAATATTCAAAAAGTAACGTTAAATCTTACACTGTTGAAACTTTGAAACGCTATACAATTTCTTTTTGGATAGTACTGTGTTTCAATGCAGACCATTGGTTTCTCAACAAATAAAAGGCGTTCCAATGGGTACCAACTGCTCCCCGATACTTGCAGATTTATATTTAACCTGCTTTGAAATTATTATATGGATAAAGTGATGAAAAAGGACTTTCAAAAGGCTACAAAATTATCAAACAACGCAGGATGACATTGCTTGCGTAAATGTACAAAGTTTCAGTACAATTGCTAAAGAAATTCACCCCTTTGGAAGGTCACCATTCAGTTGGTTTCAGAGATGTGTTTTTGGACTTGAATATTCGGGTCACTAATGATAGATTTTTCATTAAAGTCTATCCTATCACAAAATAGATGAGCTTAACTTTGAAACGTTTAACTATCCTTTCTCGGACAGTAATATTTCACAAGCTATTGGATATAATACATTTTGCCACAAATTTTGAGATTTGGTCGTATTTGTTCTAAATGTCAGGACTTTGCATCTAGAACCAAATTTATTTGCAATAAACTTGAGTCTAGAGGATTCAAAGATATACTTTTGATCAAATATTTCCACAAGTTTTGCTGTAAAAATCCAGACAGTGTTAGAAAATTTGCCTTCAAGAATTTTAGAGATTTTAGACTTGCGTGTTTTGTTACGCATCAATCATGTTTTAGTATTCAACCTTTCAGACATTTTAGGCTAGCATGTTTTCTGTTAGGTTGCTCCCTCCCCCCCCCCCCCCGTGTGAAATTTGACTTGAAGGTTCCAGGTATAAGCTTTTTTTCTTCTTTTTCTACATGTTTGTATTATTACTTTTAACGTGATTGCTGTTACGTAGAACGCCCCCCCCCCTCCCCGACCCCACCCAAAAGAGAGAGAAAAACACTTTTGGTGTTTTTTCTGTTGTTAATACATTAAGCAACAACCAGCTTTGGGGGAGGGGGGGTAGCCAGAAGACTCTCTTTTATACATTAAGCCTTACATCTGCTTGAAGCACAGATTAATTTGTTTTGTTAGAAACTGAGTTTCTGCGACACTCGAACATCTGATAATTTGATACAGGGCTTTAACTTGCAATGCGCTGGTTTATTGATAATGTGGGTGTGGGGATTTTTTTGTTTTGTTTTGTTTTTGTTTGTTTGTGTGTTTTTTATTGTGTGTATGTAAACATTATGCTCTTTTTCAGCGATGAGAAAGTTGACTTGATTTTTTTTATTCATAAGCATTTCAATCGAACTGTCAGTCCCCTGACGAATTACATACAATATAGTTTGTCTGAAAAACTCATCACCAAAACGGTTTAAAAACACACACATGTACTACACACACACACATATATTTATATGTATATATATATATATATATATATATATATATATATATATATATATATATATATATATATATATATATATAAGATTTTCCCATTAAAACCACCACTATTAAGACACCATCCCTACATTAAGGCCACCTGTTTACAGACCCGTTTTGCGTTTTGGTGTATCCTGAAATAAATTATATCCCCATTAAGAGCGTTTTCTCATTAAGACCACATTTTAGTCCCTTGGGTGGTCTTAATAGGGAGATTCCACTGCACTATATATATATATATATATATATATATATATATATATATATATATATATATATATATATATATATATACCATACACGCCGTACTCACATGAAATATCCAATTATGTAATACATATGAGGTCATGAATGGAAAGGGGAGAAAAACTATTCAAATGTGAGAACAAAAGCAAACGCTAATAGCAACTTTTTTGACATGAAAATTCTTACAAGCTGAACATGATCCACATGATCAACGTATACAAGTAAGTGAGCATGTAAACCTTTCCTTGACAATTATAACGAAGATCAATGCTGACCTCTTTGTGATACAATACAATGTCAAAGAGCAGTAATACCAGATAAATAACAGCTACTTAAGTCTACAAAAGTTGACAAGACATTCACAGTTACCTTTGGCTTAATTAGACGGATTACTGCTAGCACCAGGTAATCCAATAAGTCATTATTGTACCCGCATAATAACGGCACCAGACTTATGTACAATACAGATTGAAGGAGTTCAGCCTTCTAAAGGCGTCGCTACTGTCTAGTTTCTGGTTGACACCGAGAGCACTTTTCACACATACAGTGGAAATTTTCAGCACCAGCTACTTACAAGTAAACTATTCTGGGTGAAAAGTTCTTTGAAGTGAGCTGCTCACTCATCAATACAAGTAAATATAGATTGCTGCAGTCCCTGTGACAAATAATAAATCTAAGTTGCTGCAGTCCCTGAGACAAATAATATATCTAAGATGCTACAGTCTCTTGCACAGGTAATAAATAATAAATCTAAGTTGTTGCAGTCCCTTATACAATTGATAAATCTGAATTACTCCAGTCCCGGATGCCATTAAAAATAATGAAGTTTAGTAATATCATATATAATAAAAATTTTCATCTTTCATTTGGGTGAGGTTGAGAGCTGTGTCACCACAAAATGGCCAGGGACGCCTGTGCCATATGGCTATTTCAAAACGTCACCATCCAAGGGTTAATCCTGCCAGGAATGTGGGTGGCCAGTGGCCAAAGATACAGGTTCACTATATATGGAGATTAAGGATGTGTGTCATCTACATTAAAACCATGATGCAGATAATTTCCCAGGATGTTTACACATAATGGCTCATGGGACATCAATATTGACTTGAATTTATCCCCAAAGGAGAAAGTTTCAAAATTTCGGATATGAGGTTCTACTTCATTGAGAAGTTTCTGTCTGATGTTAGTATGCCTGGAGCAGACCAATAAGAAGAGCATTTCGTCTTCTATACATCCAGTGTCACACTTTGTGCATTTTCGCCCACTACGGGGGGGGTTGTTTTTGTTTGTTTTTTTTTTTGGTTTTTTGTTTTGTTTTTTGTTTGTTTTGTTTTTTTTTTTGTCTCGCGTGCCGGACTGTGTCGACGGCAAGGTTGTGAGACCTCAAGGGGAAGCGAAAGAGGGCAGTCCTGTATCGCTGGTCTCTTATCTCCTAAAGATATGTTTTACTTAAAAATTGAGTTTTAAAATTTGATAAGTGGATAGTTTGCCGCTGTTTTCCTGCGTTGTTATTGTTATAAAATCGTGCTTAAAATGATTTTCTAAACTACTTTGCATAAAAATTTCAAAAGAGTTACATGTATCAATGTTTTGTTTCTTCCACACATTAGCATGGCCCAGTTTGTCGAGTATCTTTCTTGTTTAGTTCACCAATTATTTTGCCCAGAGAGTCTAATAGTTGTCACAGAGTGTTGTATGCCTGCTTAACTGGGTGGTGATCGGGGAAGTGTAAAATCCTTATCCAAAATTCCACAGCTTTGGTTTGGTGCCTAATATGGAGTGGCAGTCTACCAGTTTCAGCATATACAGCTCCTGTATTTGTCTGTATTTGGTGACTAAAATGTACGATTTTACCATTTTACAAAATTTCAGGATCTCCCCAAAGAGGGTCGAGTCTGAGCACTGCCAAATCAAGTACACATTAGAGCTGAACACTGCAGACAGCGGTCTCTGTTCGTGATTTTCAGCTACTTTTTTCTATACATATGTCGGTCTAGATGGCGGACGTACATGTAAACTTAACCGCTGATAAGTAAAATCGCTAGTAGCTTTGGAGCCAAACATGCTCCTTCACTTATGAGAATCAGCATTTGCTACTTTAATTCTCGATGCCAGCCTTATTTCCAAGTGATTGCAGGTGACAATTTTTGGCTTTTTTACAAGAGCTGATGACTGCACAGCAAAAGACCCGTTGAATTCAAAATGGCACCGAAATATGTGTAAGATTTGTTACCGGTAGATTGGAATTCTTGCATAGCTGAACTGACAAGCATTGCAAAATGCTACAAAAGCTCTTTACCAGCTGGTCCGAAAGTTTCTACAAAGCCTTTTGAAGAGGTTGCCAAAACCCAGTACAAATCACAAGCTAAAAGTATCTCATTCAGCACAAAATCAGATCGGATATGCTGGTGGCTTTTTGCCCTAAACCGACGCCAGCATGACCAATTAGAAAAGTGTGCCGACTATGAAATCAATTGGGTTGATAAATACAAAGATGATCCTCACACATTCACAGAGATTCAGGAAGCTATAGTGAAGGAATCAACTGCTAAAAATTAACAAATAGCCAAGATCACGGTGTATACGTCAAAAAACTTATAGTCTTGGTACAAGGAAATGCAGTAGAAATGTTCATTGAGAGAAAATCCCCTCTCCTGAAGTCTACTGTTGACCTGGTAGGTGAGGTCTATTGTATTGTCGAAAGTGAATGTCATGTCATGCACTGAAGAACTCTTGCACTGAATCTGTTTTTTAATGGAAACAGGAATGAACAAGACCAAGTAGAAATAGACAATGTCAGTGTTACTGACCCAAGTGCGGCCAGCGATGATGAACAGGATTAAAGCTGAGGATCCAAAGTAAAAGGGACAGTAAAAACAGACTTGGGTCACATGGGCTCGATCCGGGAAACACCATTGTCACCTAAATCGAATCCTCTTTTCAGCAAACCAGTACCAACAGAACCACACTCTATTCCCATAGCATCTTTAGATAGGATAGCTGACTGCTTGGCATCACTGATGGATGTAAAGCATTCAATATCAACCATAGAGGATTCACTTGCAGCCCAGATTCTGACGTTGAAGGACGAGAACTTGGCACTTAAGTTGAAAATTGCCCAGAATGACCTAATGACAGAATGTCAGAAACACAAAAAACGTGAAAGTGAGCTAAATGGCACGGTGCGAGCTGGACAGTTTAAAATCTGCACAAGATAATCTAAAAGAAGAGCCACAGCTGCTTAGTGAAAATGTTGCCGTGAAGAAAGAAATCAGTAAACTAAACAATGAGATTCGCACATTGAAAGGAAAAAATCTAGTCCTTGAAATGAGAAAGAGACAGAAGCGAAAAAACACAAGAATGGCCTCGGAAATGGATGACTATACAACAAAATTTTATGCAGTTCAATAGGCTTAGACTACGAACTGCCAGAAGAGACTCAGGGGGTAATGCTGCCTTAGTGTGAAAGGAATTAGGTGAAAGGGTATTATATACCCAAAACCAAAATATACCAGCAAGCCTCCTGTGCTTAAAACTGTCTAAATAATTTATATGCTGTAGTATTGAATGATGCACCAGCGTATTGTCCACTGTACTCGAACCATTGTGTTGATAGCATATCAGGGCCGCTGTACTGTCACCTAGGGTTCTACCATTTAGTGTTCTCACCCCACAACCTTGGCATAACTCTACGAGTGACTTTCCGTAAGGGATGGTTCAACATTATAATCATTTTTGAATTAGAACTTGGGGTACGAAATTTCATGACACCCCCTCCCCCCCCCCCCAACTGAGTACTTAAAAATGATCTTCCAAGAAATAAAACCAAAATACCACAAAATTTGGGTTACAAATGACCATCATTTTCCATTCTGTAGAAGGGCACAGGTCCATTTATCCCCCTGCGTACTGAAAGTACAAATTCAAAAATGATTAAAATCTTAAACCATCCCTTACCTTTACAAACTCTAGACTATCCTGATTTCTCCTTGCTCGTAGGGATTTTTCTGGGACATAATCATATGGGGTAGGGATGCACCCTCATCATCTGTTACATAGGCTAATCATACTCTATCCCCGTTCGGGCATTGAAATTACCCGACAGAAGGATGTTCCCTTTTTCTGAAAAGAAGGAATTATCTCGGTCCAGCTTATCAAAGATGTCTGTGTTTTCACGTAAAAACAATGAATTATGTTCAGGTCTCTAAGTACTTAGGCTAACTATTTCCCTCTCAGCACTATCAGTAAATACTAACAGTACTATATACAGTCAAAACGATAAATGATTTAATTTTTAGTGACGCTGCTCCTAGTCTTCCAGCCAGCCAAGAACTGTGTCTCACCCGGCTGCGACTGTTGGCGACAAATTGCGAACGGCATTCGCCTGGGAGTTTCCAAATTGTCTTGAAATGTTTGCAGGGGTTCTCAATTTCCTCGCCTTAGTCGCAGGGACGCACTGTTGTGTCGCTAGAATTTGGAACATGTTAAAAATAAAAAATGCGCCACAAATTTTCTTGCAAAATAGTCACAGAGTAGTCGTGTATGTCTCGAACACGTCTGGAACCACGAAAAGTCTGAATTTAGTTTCCGTGAGTTAGAAAGTGCGAGAAATGTGAGACAAATTTGTGAGGGGTTGGCGACCTACGAAACTAAATTGTGACTGGTTGGAGACAAAAATGAGAATCTGACATCCAGAGCACGAAACAGGCGCGAACCATGATGAACGTTTCGAGACATTTTGGAAACTCCCTCACGAATGATATTCGCAATTTGTCGCCCATGGCAGTCGCAGCCCAGTGAGATAGGGGTTTGACGTCTGATGAAGAAGTGCTTGCTGGACAGAGGGAGAGACCCTGTCTTTGTGTGGTCCAGATTTCTCAATTGTCTCGCATAACTGTCGCGCGAATGTTAAATGCGATATTCGCGTGACATAGCCCTCCCCATAATGCAAACCCTCCGCGAACTTTGGCCCAAATTTCACCGAGAGTTCGTGCGGCATTCGTGCAACAGTCGAGCGATATACGCTAACGTGTCGTAAGAACCAATTCTGTGTAATTCCAAGTGAAAAGTGTCGCTAATTCGCGTACTTTCTCGCAATTTTGTGTCGCAAAATAGTCGTGTTCTGTCGCACACCAATGAGATACGGGCTTTGACGGCTGGGTAGGGGAAGGTTGCTGGGATTGGACCACTGCCTCGATTGGATCACTTCTCTCCTGAAGCCCCTTTTTGTCGAGAAGTCTGATTGGTTATTGTAACTACTTCCTTTGAAACTTTCCAGAACGCCATGAAAAGTGGGGGTACCAGTCTCCTTATTTTGCTGTAAATTTATGCAGATTAATTAAACTGTCAAGTCTGATCTAACTTTAGGGTGGCACATTATTGGGTGTAAAATCAAGTTAACAACTCGTTTTGAAACAGAAACTTAGTTGTATCGTAGGAATAAAGGTTCACTTCAGAATGCCTAAACATACTTTCAGAAAACCATTCGGGGTCAAGGTCAATATTAATTTATTCAAAGTAGTGTCCAGTTGCCTTGATTGGAACCAAAAAACTTCCTTGATTGGACCGTTTGTGCCTTGGCGGTCCTATCGAGGAGATGGTGGTCCAATTCAGGGTACATGTTATTTTTGGTCTAAAAGTGGACATATTGGCCAAATTTAAAAAATCATAATTGAAGTTTTAATATTATCTCGCAATATTAAGCTCAGAATACAAGAATTCAATCCATTTTTACATTGATGGGTCGGCGGTCCATTTGTGGAAACCATGTGGTCCAATCGAAAACGAGGTATCCTCGATTGGGACACTTTCATCAAATCTTATTTTTTTGTCGTAATTAAATTATTCTTTACATAAACTGGTCTCTGGTAGTACCATAGTAATCTGCTTATGGATGCCGATTCATTTCATACTTCAACACGCGAAAAAGTGTCTTTGTTTTCCTGTAGCAGGCTGATGAAGTTAGGGGGTCCAATCCCGGCGACCTTCCCGTATATGCATTCTCGGTGCTTCCATGTTTGAACTGTTCGTCAGTAGCAGATCACAAATGTTTGTGTATATATATATTTATAAGAATGTTCTTTGTTTATTTGGCTTTGACTCGTCCCAGTGGCTTGCCTGAAAACTGCTATTTTCAGATATTGCAGATAAACACTCCCCTTTGAAAAGATTCGGGGCTCCTAAGCAAAAAAAAAAAAAAAAATCCCGTGGTACAAGGAGGAGATTGAAACAATGAAGTCTCTGACAGACCAACTACATATACGGGCCATTGCATCAGATGAACGTTAACCTGATGACTGGTCCAGGCTCAAAAAGATGAAGAATAAGGTCTGTTTCATGGTCCACCAGGCCAAACCTATTATTCTGCATCAGTCTCAGAAAGAGAGACCTGTGGCCTATTATGAAAGAACTTCAGCCTAAATGTTTCCATAACAATATTCCTTCTTTAGGCCTACTCATTAATAATTGCCTGGTTACCAATTTCAGCCATAATGCAAACGAGTTCAATAAATTCTTTATTGAAATCGGCCTTAAACTGTCCAGACAAATTCCAAATTGAACCAGATCCGCTGCCAGTTACCTATCTAAATTTATGCCACACTCTCAGCAATCCTTTTTCAGCAGTGTATCAGACCTCGATGTATTCAAACTTCCAGGTGAACTTCAGCCTAGCAAGGCAACTGGGCTCTACAACTTTCAATCCAAACTGTTAAAAATAGCTTACCCAGCCATATCCAATAGCATTGCCTATATATTTAATAAATCGCTACAAATTGGATCTATACCCGATGAACGGAAATCAGCCAGAGTCTCGGCCATTTTTAAGAAAGGCAGGAGAACTGACCCGGAAATTACAGACCCATATCCAGCCTACCCATCGAATCTAAGTTACTTGAAAAAATTGTATATAATCAACTTTATAAATTTTGTTCTGAAATCCGAATTCTCTGCTTGGAGCAATCTGGCTTTCGCTTCAAGCATTCCACTCAGACCAGTCTTCACAAACTTACTGAAACTATATTTAATGAACTTCACGAGAAAAAAAGTTGTCGGCATGATTGCCTTGGATCTGAAAAACGCTTTTGATGCTGTAGGCCTATATCATTCCATACTCTTAAGTAAATTCGAACATTACGGCATCACAGGGACAGGTTTGCATTGGTTCAGGTCTTACCTTAATGGCCGAAGCCAGAGGGCCTGCATCAATGGAAATCTGTCCGAACCCCTTGAGATTCATACTGGTGACCCCCCAAGTATCAATTTTGGGTCCACTACTCTTTTATATGTATATATATATACATATATATATATATATATGTATATATATATATATATATATATATATATATATATATATATATATATATATATATATATATATATATATATATATATATATAAACGACCTAGTGTCTGACTGAAACATTCAATGATCAATTTGTAGGCAGACGATGCCCATTTTTCTGTTCTAACAAATCCAGTATATATATATATATATATATATATATATATATATATATATATATATATATATATATATATATATATATAAACGACCTAGTGTCTGACTGAAACATTCAATGATCAATTTGTAGGCAGACGATGCCCATTTTTCTGTTCTAACAAATCCAGTATATATATATATATATATATATATATATATATATATATATATATATATATATATATATAAACGACCTAGTGTCTGACTGAAACATTCAATGATCAATTTGTAGGCAGACGATGCCCATTTTTCTGTTCTAACAAATCCAGTGGCACTGTTTCCAATTTACCCCAGGAAGACCTTATTAATTTTTCAGACTGGCTGCATACCAACAGGCTCAGTCTTCAAATTGGTAAAACTACGTTTCTGCTCATATGTAACAACCAGAAAAGGAAGTCTCTAAATTCAAACCTTAGCCTTTCACTTAATGGTACTAAAGTTAACCAAAGTGGTGAGTGCAAATATTTAGGAGTGACTTTTGACCAAGAGTTTAAATTTGAAAGCCAAGTGGATAAGATTATTAACAAATTAAAGATGGCCCTTGGTGTCTTCAGCAGAGCAGCTAAAGTTTTAACGACTGAGTCACAGACTGCTCTGTATAATACCTTTGTATTACCCCATCTAGACTATTGTAGTACAGTCTGGGGTGGCAGCCTCAGTAAAAGAGACATTGCGCGTCTTCAAAGACTACAAAGCAGGACCATGAGGATAATCTTCCAGTGCCACCAAAGGACACACATCGTGGACATGCTGAGGACTCTTAGATAAATGAGTGTTAGCCACAGATTACATCATAACCTATGTACTTTTCTTTGGAAAGTTGTAAATAATGAAGTTCCTCCTTACCTCAAAAAAAATTATACTGACTCCTGCATCTGACATTCGTACCTACAACACACGAACCTCCTCAAATTAAGTCTGTGTCTTCTTGTTATTCCTCAAATACTTTATTTATTCATTTATTTATTTATTTATTTATTTATCCATTCATTCCTTCATTTATTTATCTATTTAATTATTTATTTACGTGTGACAGTTTTGTGGTCAGTTTTTCTCGGACACTTTTGTTCCGAAAAGTACCAAACTTGGCATGGTCATAGACCTAGCAGCGAAATTGTGTATATAATTTGGACGGTCATGATGTTAAAAATTATGCAAATTAGAGCCATATTTGTGGAAATTTTAATTCTTACATATCTTCTAAATTTTTCCAGATAGAGTTGCCACTCAAAGCTTAATGTGTGGGTCTATTGCTGAAGCAAAATCCTATATCATGCAAAGAGGTTGAGAAGTTTAATTTATGTTAAATTCATGGAATTTCCACAGAATACACGGTGTATCAGACATATTTCTTGCCCCTACTGTGCTCACAAGCTAGTAAATGTTTTCACAGACAGGCTGTTATGCAACCAGAGATAAATGAACTGTAAGAGTCTGGCCTGCATAGGTATCAGAAGAGAGGCAGTGGTGCCCAATGGTGTGGGCTATCCCTTCAATTCCTAGGGAGACTGGCTGTGTTGCTAGAGTAAACTTGTCTGCATTGTGTACCAAGGAGGCAATTTATAGTGTGAAGCCTCCACTGCCCATCACAATAAGCTTGTGCTGACTGCGAGGCGCCCGTTAGGTTAGTGACATAGCAGCATCCAATGAAATATAAAGCAAAGTTTAGCATGTCTTTGTAAAGGGAGATTCAGATCAACTGTCAGAAATCACTCAAACACATATCCAAACTGCCTGTAATGACCAACTGTAATGTGGAAGGATTATGGTCAGGACAGTGGGTACAATGGGGCATGCAGCCAGAGCTCCCATAGACATAGCTGTTGAATATCTGGACCCAGCAGTGAAATTTGCTCATCAGCTAAATATTTATAACATTGTTTCATGGCCTTTGTAAACACTGCCCACTTCCAACAAAAATTCATCTTATTTCGTCCATGTTTAGCCTGTGCAAACTTGCAACTTAAGTTTGTCCACACCTTCAGTACGTTGTTGAACCTGGACATTCAAACATGTACATGTACCATGGTATAGATTTTTGTTAGGGGTATGTGAAGTTGGACGTTGCCTGACGTGTGTAAACTTACCACTTAAGTTTGCTGACACATTCGAGCTGATGAAACTCAATAGTTAAACACATCACTCTGTGTAAAAGGATGTGAAGTTGAATGTTATGTATGATAGTGGATTAGGTGAGCCTAATAGTTGATATTGGTAGAGATTGTCACGTAAATGTTTTTGTGTTCCTGCGAATAGTGAAACTCAAATACATGTACACTTATAAATATCCATGTATATACATTTCACTTGTTGCAGTCATTTTAAGTCCCATATTTACATAGCATGAGTGTCTGGTGTAAAACTGTAGCATTTGAAATTATGCTAATTAGCAGCACTTGAAACATTTAAAAGTTGAATATCTCCAAAACTATTAAAAATACATGTGCCAATTCAACTTCAATTTATAGGTTTGTGACATAGCCGCATCCAATGAATCATGAACCAATGTTGTAACATGTTGATTTATGCACACTAGGTGAATATACAAGAATTAATTCCTTGAGTATCTTTCAAACTATTACAGATAGAGGTGTCATTCAACTTCAGTTTGTAGATTTCTGACATAGCCGAATTCAATGAAACATGAGCCAAAGTTGCAGCATTCTTATTTAAATAAATGCAGATTCGGTGAAACACACAAAATTTAAATCTTGAATACTTTCAAAACTATTATGGACTGGGGTGTCATTCAAACTTCAGTTGATATATTTGTGGGATTGTTGCATCCAATGAACCATTAATCAAAGTTGTAGCAGTTTAATTTATGCAAATTAGGCAAATACACACAGTTTAAATCTTTGAATAGCTTCAAAACTATAATCGATTGAGGTGCCTTTCTAACTTCAATTTATAGGTTTTTTACATAGCTGCATGAAAAAAAATTGTTGCAGGAGTTAAATAAATACTGAATAGGCAATCTTTAACAGTTTTCTACGCACACTGATTGATTTGCTGAGTAGCAATTCAGATTTGTCTAGTTTTTTTTTTGTTTGTTTTTTTGTTTGTTTTGTTTTTGTTTTTGTTTTTCCGAACCAGTCCTGCTCGAGATCCATCTCTTTTTTTAGGATCCAAAATTTGGAATAATATTCCTCAGCATGACCGGGATGTGCGTTCTCTGTGTAGCTTTAAGAAAGGATGCACCGAATACATTTTAAACCATGGAGGTATAATCTGATTATACCTCCATGTTTAAACTTTTGCACCAAATTGCACCAATTAGAC
>OZ026630.1:57958036-57985422 GCA_964020975.1 Hermodice carunculata | reverse complement strand
TTCTATTTCAGTGTTTGCACTTTGGTTTCTTTATTTATTATTTAACTTGGAAGGTGTAATTTTGTGGGAGCTACGCAGCAGATATGAGTTCTTTTTACATGTAAACATTGTCAGCAATACAACAGAAGTATCCATGCCAGGGATGTGCATTCCACATCATTGTAATGTATAGTTGATTACATTTCTGTATTTGCATGTGATATATGTGTAATTTAATCATGTTCACATACTTTTCAGAGAAGCCAGGCTAGCATTGATCAAGATCCATACACAGCAAAATCAAGTGCAGCTAAGTGAAGACGACTTGCAAACCCTAGCAGACAAAACTGAAGGTTTCTCTGGCAGTGACATTGCTTCTATGACCTTGGGAGCTCTCTTTGAACCAATCCGAGATCTCCAGATGGCACAAAATTGGGCACCAACAGAAGGTATTGTACCTTGTTTACATAAACCAAGCCACAAAAAGGACTACATTGTATTCATTTGTTGTCAGTGGCGTAATAAGCATATAGGGCAGGCCTGGCTCCCCCCCCCCCCCCCCCCCATTCCGTTTAACAAAAAGTAAAATAGAATTAATAGTAATAATAGTAGAAACAACATTTGAAAAATACTGTGTTATTAGAATGTTATGAGTGCCTGGTTGATGTGGGAGCTTCAAAATTTCAATACCGGTACCATAATTGTCCGACTCCCATACTGGGCGTAGCCATGGTTGACTCTTAAGTTGAGCCTGTCATTTGTAGTCCAAATAAGCATTGCAAGATTTGAAACTCTGCTTATTCTTAAATTACGGATAACCTATTTCTATATGGCTTGATTTGAGAAAATACTGTAACACCGATGCTCAAAGTATGGAAATGTCAATCAAACTTTTGTATCCACCCTGAAAGTTCTTTAGGTTTGACTTGGAGCAGACACACAAACAAGCAAGTCGTATGCACACCACCATTAACAACTTCTGTAGCGGCACACTCCAATAACAGCAGGGGTTTCAGTTTAATCAAGGAGGGCAGAGAACTCTCTCTACCCTCCTTGATCTAAGTATGATGCTGATACAGAATTTTTTAATAGGTCCAAGGGTTTGATTCTGAAACCTGTACATGACATCAATAATGACAACATTAGTGATATAATGCCGAAAATGATGGTGAACTTAAAACAATCTGACAATTTCTCAGTCATGAATATTAGGAGTAAGATGTGTTTTCTGTAGTGTTGTGTTGATGTTTTAAAAACAGACCTAGCCAGCTGGGCTTATTATTCAAATTTAATGTCACATCGTCATAGCCAGTCAAGGCTATTGCAGTACTAATTACACCTGGATAATGTGGCAAAACAGAATGCTGTCAAACATGAACTCATGTTTCTTGAAAAAGGACAAAACGCTGGTTTTGTTTGCCTCTTGGATTTTTTCTTAGGCAATGCCATCACGGCAGTTTCTTGATAATGGGATAATTGGGTCAACGCCTTCATGATTCGACTACAAGGTGCAGTGGCTCACAGAAAGTGCAATTATTACTTCATCAGGCATATTTTGCAAGCTCAAAGCAACAGAAAATTGCAATTTCAACTTTCAGGACTATGCTAGGTCTTTTTGGAAATCTAAATGGCCAACATGAGGTATAATTAATTAAATATACTTTATTATGGCATATTACAGATCCAGGTATATTCACTTTTGCTCATATATATTATTACATTAAGGTCTAGATGAAACAATAAGGGTACTCTCTACCCTCCCTGTTTAGACCTATCATTCATTCATGCAGTTCATTAACTCTTTCTGTGTGAAATATTGGACTGAGTCAACAGCTCTCTTTGGCGCCCTTTGTTGGTTGTATTGCACTCAAAGCATGCTGAGGAACACTGTTGACAAGGACTATTCTTACCTACCATAGGCATGCTGGTACTTGAATGAAAGGTCTCTTTACACCAAATATGAATCTAGCATCCTTTTTTTTTTAATTCAGAGAAGTTTGTTGCCTGTCATTTAACTCAAGTCGCAGTTGGCACTGAAAGAGTTTGGAAGGTCTAGGAAGAGTGGGCAGTCAGACATAAAAGCATGATAGGGCACTAGAAAGCTATATGTTTCTGCACTGCTATCCACAGTGATATCAGGTGAATGAAAAATCCCTGGATAGTGTGCTTTACACTAAAATTTTTGAAAAGTAATCATTAAAAAATCATTAAAGGTCAATTGTCTCAGTCTGCCCACCCCTGGGGTAATGTGAAACTATTGGTTTGGCACTCTGAAAAAGTCTTTGCAGACACACAATAACTGAGACTTATTTATTGCATAAAAATTGATGTATTTGCAACATTCAATTAGGAAATGGTATAAGACGAACTTTGATTATAAGTTTCCTGCTGAGGCACATCTACCAGCTTGTTTATACTGACATATCTCACAGTGTTCCCAAATTATGCTGTCTCATTGTACCCCATCATGACATAAGCTTGTCTCATTGTGCCCCAATACAGCATTGTTTCACCTGGCCCCTTTAGGGTCATACCATCTACTGTGATGATGACAGCTACATTAACTCCTGCTGAAAACAGCGATGTTATTTGTTCTTTCACTGCCAGAGATATAAGCATGTACATTGCGTCAATTATACAAATAAGTAGAACCTTTCACGTGGTTCTAATCACAAAAAAATACCATTGTTCAATCGCTGTACTCTTCATTTTCATCCCAGACACTGTCTATACCTATACCTAACTTTAATTTTGTCATGCTCCATTCATAATTTAGAAAATTTGTGGCTTTAAGTCAAATGCATTTATGCATGGGTCATCAGCATTAAAATGATGAAGCATATTTCACAGCCTTGAATTCCCCAGACATGCTATTTTTTAATGGCTGCTGCTTGCTTAATATTTGGCAAAGACAACTCAGGTGCATCATAAAAAGTCAAGAACACATGACAGTGAAATATCAAAAACTTCCAGTTTTAGACACAAAAATCTGTTTCATTCTGACTCCAGCCATTTGTTTACACAAAATTCTAAAAATCTCAATTTTTGACAAAGTGCATTCAGTTTCTAGCAAATCTGCAAAAAATGACCTGGAAGACAATAAATGCAACTAATAGCAATACCTGGCCTTTTATTATTACGGCTGATGCAGTTAGCAAGACTTAATTTCTACTCGCTTCATATCACCCTGAGATTGCTAACAGCATTATCCACCATATAACATTGAAAACTGCAGTGATCACCGGACCATCTCATCAATGACAGGGAAAATGTTGATATATAGTGTGGTCAGTCTAGTAGCAGCTTTAGATTGGGGTTTGGGGGTTAACCATAGTGCTTGCATTTGTTGACTTAGAGGTCTGAGAATCACGAGACCTTACACCAGGTACCACTAGCATGTGACACCAGTCTGTTACATAAAATGTCTGTGAATTATATATTTGGAAGAAATATGTGTGAGAAATGTTTTTTTCTATTTTCCCTTTATTTGACACTTAATGTGCACCAGAATGCAGGATTGTACTTACTGTGTGAAAAAAAAAAAAAAATGGGGGGGGGGAGAGAGAGAGAGAGAGAGGCATGCCCCGACCACCTACAGGCTCCATTCACTTCATTTTCATATTTTCACCCTCAACCCCCCCCCCCCCCCCCCTGACAAATCCTGGATACATCACTGGTTGTATTTTTTTTTTTTTTTTTAAATATGTATGTTAAAATCAAACTAACTCATGCAACAGAATGGGTGGACTTTATCTCTCACAGGTTTTGTTTCACCAATTCACGTCAGCTAGTACAGGTAAAATACAAGCCAGATAACTTTTTATTTATTATAGTGACAAGGGCCTTATATGACAGATTGATTGGAAATTTAGCAATCTTCAAAGGTATGCACCAACAGACCTGAAAGTGTTAATCTTCTCATTCAAATGTCTCCTCCCTTGACGGTCAGTGATGCCAAAACAGGCATCAGCCATTTTGACCTGTCCCCATCTCCACCATGACAATCTATTTTCACAACAATGCATTGCATGGCAAATATGAGGACAATTTTTGTAACAAAAAGATACTATTGATTTCAACTTTCTTGTTGCAGAGTTACAGCCTAGCTTTACAGTGTTACTACTTGTTCAAGTTGACATACAGTTCTTGCTGTCAAAACTACACAAAGTAGGGTCTTTCTCCAAAGGCAAGCTAAAACATTGACAAGGGCAGACAGACTGTCCCCAATTCACCAAATTATGCAAACCAGGTCTTGGAAATATGGTAGAGCAGTAACTCTGCGTTCTCTCATTGACCGCCATGTGGCGCTGCGGACAGCTTTCATCCGGGTATTCAATAGCGGGTCAACCTGAGTGGCTTCGTATACTATGATGTGTTAACGCATGGTGCAAACTGGGCGTTTTTCTTGGCGAATGAAATAACCAAGTGTAACTCATAATCATGATAATGTTATCCTTAATAAATCCTTTTTGTAGAAAGTAATGCAATCAACGAATCAACCCAATACACATTGTTGTGGAATTAATCACATTTGATTTTAATTTTAATTTAACTTCTAACGCTACCCTCTGACCCCCCACACCCACCCACACACATACAGTAACACTGTAAAACTTGGGAATTCATCTACAATAACATATTCTGTTGAAGTTGTCTACTTGTCTTTATTTTTGACACAATGACAACACACCCGGCAAATAAATATATATACAATCGACTTCTTAAAACGCGATGACCAATGTTGTTTTATCCTACTCGATCCTCCATTATCGCCCGCGATGAACCGGGGCACATTAAATCCTTGCAACAGGAGTCTTATGAAATCCTCATGCTGTTGAGTCCATATTATGTGCTATGTCGATAATTTGTTATATGTGATCATTGCATTATCTTAATAACTGTCGAAGAATATTCTTTATTATTGCACTTCTTTCCACCATTCACATAGTCGAGTGGCGCTACGCAGGAATGTAACAAGCAGAATGTGGTTCCCGATCACCGCGGTTCAAATGGATTTTTCACTTTTTTAACACAACATACGAACAAATGCATTCATACTCTGCTATAATACAATCTTATCTTTCGTGTGTGTAAAATTTATTAGCAGATATTACGTGAAAAGGAACATTTTTGGCACTTTGATTGCCGATACGTATAATGCTATCACAGTGTATGCAAATCCGCCGAGACTAATGTTCACCCGCAGGCGAGTACCTGGATGAGAGCGATGACTCGCGCCGTGTAGTGGAGGTTTCTGGAAACTTAAGAAACTGCCCTTCCCTATTGATGCTTTGTATTTGGCAAAGTTGCAACATTGCATAAATGTTACAATGGTTTCATTAAATAGTATGTACACATGAGCAAGAGAACAAATTATTCATGTTGTGTGAATGTGTGTGCTAACAGCTGAGCTGTTATTCATCCAAACAGCTATGCTTTAATTTCAGCTGGGACTATTACATGCATTCGTACCAAGGTTTATGACAGAAAGTTTTTTAGGGTACAGAAATATTCATGTGTGATACATATTCCACTGAAAAAAGCGTAATAATGTGAAATTTAAGGTAGATTTACATTTAAGGGTATGATAGGTTAGAATATCACTTAATTTTACACTTTTTGGATAAGCAAAAGTATCCTGAAGATTTTTAATGACATGAGATACACCAAAACTATTTGTGACTTGTCACTTATATCTCCAAAAGTATTTTCTGTACCACACCCAAACCACATATGTGTGTGTTTGTCGTGATCCAAAGATGATGTAATGCATTGTGATTGGAGTTTTATCTCTTCAATTGTGAAATAAACATTGACTAGTATGTCAACAATGGACAATCTTAAAAACCAACCAAATAAGTCATTGTGCTCAACATAAATTGATAAAAATTTGTGCATTCTGTGGCTAACATATCTGCAAAAAAAACTGTCCTACCATTTTTTGTATCCTGATTACTTTTGTCACCACAAGACCCTAAAGTTTGACATGTCGCTTTTTCATTTGATCTTTGACCTGTTCAATTTCTTTGGTCCATAGAAAAAGAAACGGGGCAAGCAAATGAAAATCGCTGGATAACTTTTTTAGTTAAGACCTTTACAAATTTAATCTTTTTTATTCCATTCCTCTTCCCTGAGCTGTTCTCCTGGAATAACCGTGTTAAGTTACCGCTCATGTCCGTTTAATCAAAGAGAGAAATCAAGCTTCAAATGATTTTGAAAACAATAAATTGACTGTGGAGCTTTATACCTTGGTCCAATTAGGTTTAGTCTTATTGTACTTAAAGCATTACATGAATCGGCACGTCCTCACAGGTTGTCACTGACACAATCATACTGAAATCAGTTTTATGGCCTTTGAAGTAGCAATATCATAGTCTTATGAGGCATCAGAAACCACTTGGACTACTGGTTTCGCTCTCTGATGTCATGTGGGGGTGGAGCCTTCGTGCTGCCCAGGACTTAATCCGTTGCAACCTGGCCGTCGGCACACATGCACAAAGTGGGAGGTATTTGCTGCCCCAGTAACAAGCAATCAACTGGAGTGTACAATCAACAAAATGGAAAACATTGCAGGATTTTTTGAGTTGTTGGACTTGGACTGTGATGTTAATTGTTGAATAGACAATTGAAAGTTAACCGCAAAGCATCCACCCCATAAATGTTGATATGTCATTAATTATTTGTGATAAAATCATAATAACACTTGCATCTTAATCCTGACATATTGGCAACAAAAAACGATCCTCTGATTTTTTATGTTTGGTTTCATTTTTCTGTTATCCATCCTCAAAGTTTGACGTTTCAATTTTCCCTTTGATTTTTAGGATGTTCATTTTCTTCATTTCATAGAAAAAGAACGAAGCAAAATTTAGAAAATCGCTGAATTGTTTTTGCAGTTCAGACTTTACAGAATCAAAAGCCGTTAACAGGATCAATTTCGCCCAGCCGTTTACTTGGAATAAGCATTCTTAGGTGGGGTTCTTGTCCTATTATCCTTTCTGAGAAAACAAGCTTCAAAGGCCTTTGATGTTGATCATTTGCTTCTGAAACAATACCATTTGCTCAACTTGAGCTGATATCTGTACAAAATGTAGTAAACATCATCCCTTAACATTTGGGGAAGTTGCCAATCAATTCTTGGCCAATCACATGAAGAAAAGAGCCTTTGAAGTACGGAAAACATTATTCAGCGATCTGTTAAATGGTGACAGGGACAGTCTGGTTCCAAAGTGTGACGTCATGGAGGCAGCCCTCCTGGCCCCGTGACCTCAAGCCTGGCAACAAAAGTTGTGTTGCCTTGCTTCGGTGGGGCGGCCTACGGCCGCTCATGGTCAGTGGACGGATGGTGGGTTTGGTCTTCCGCCCCCTACCTCTTCATCCCATTTTTAGGGATAGTGTTTTATTGTATTTACTGCCATCTCTATACTATATGTAGTTAGCTTATTAGACTTGTCTGTACACTTTACTTAAATAGCTTGTCATTATTTTGTAGTTATTTTCTCAATGAGTTTCGTTTCTCTTTCCAACTCGAGTTTTGTAACGCTACGCTTTTTTGTGTGTTTTCTCTGTTGTTCACGTTCATGCTTAATTCGATGTGTTTATTTGTACTTTTATTTTCTCATCCCTAGGTTTTGATAAAATATTATTATGTACATGGGTATTGTTGATTAAAGTGCCAGTTTTTTCCCCGCCTGTCTTTGGTGTGTAGGACCACTGGGGTAATCCATTGCGGCACGGCCTTTGAAGGGACATCGTCTGACGATTCCCGCTCCTCTTGAACCTTTAAAGTGTCCCTTTATTAGAACACAAAACAAGCAAGAGAACTATAATGTAAACCACTAAGGCTATGATATGTTAGCATGTTTGCATCGTTTCCCTGCGCACAAACATACTTCTGGCATGCTGCCTGATTTCGCATTGCCTCCGTGATACCACTCTCCTTTTGCCATGGGCCGTTGCTACCTGCAGCCACATGACAGGCTGTTAAGTATGATTGATGGGTGGCATTGTTCTGTTTGGCGGCTGAAAACCAAAAGAATGACACATGGACGTTCGGATGTCCACATGTCTGTGTGGTTTTTGGCGTTTTTCACATACTTCTTCTTCAGTTAAAAGCTTGAAATTTTGACAACTAATAGAAAGGACATTCATCTTGTAAAAACTGTTAAAATCTCAAAATCAGCCATGCAAAGGTTTTTGGTGTCTTACCTGTCCTTAAAATACAGTATTCTCAGAAAGTGGAAAAAACAAGCCAGCAAAACTTCCAATTTATGCAAGGTATTACACTGTCTGCATAAGCCTCAATACTCAACAAACAGCATGAGACCACGTACCAAGCATTTTGAGATTTAGTATGATCGTGTGCAAACTTAGGTACATTTGATAGTGTTCAGACCACTTCATTATTTTCACCCACATTTACAGTGCTGAAAACGTGTGGCTGCGATTCACTTTGATATCAAAATCAAATGTCACTTTGGCTTTGTGCGACTGTCTCACACACATGCATGCTTTGCCAGCTGGGGTATCATATTGCATTTTGGATTTGTATTTGACTATGATAACTGCTTCAGACACAGCTGACCAGGCAGATTAAAGTTAAGATAATAAGTCTTCTTTTAAAAATATTTTAACGACCGTTTGCTCAGATAACTCAGAGAAGGGATACCTGGAATCTAGCGAAATATTACGAAAATGATCACCGAACAATGCTGTGTTTGAGTTACCTTTACTGCAAAATACCAGGCCAAATAATGGCACATGTTTGCTAGCTTTTCTATTTACTTTCAGCTTGCTTATAGTTGATTAGAACGACGGCTTTTTTTTTTCTTAAAGTCAAATGGATGGTCATTCGTTAGTACGGCTGGATTGTCTGCTCTTCTGCCACAATTGCCCTGTGTATTCAAACTTGAATAAATTCAGATTGCCATTATCATCATGATACTCTCTATCACTACTGAAGTTCTCCTGTCTTGCCATGTTTAGCACTAATGCAGTTCTGTGGGCTATTGCACACTGGCTGAAAGAAAGGTTGCATTTGTGGCGTCGGCAACAGTTTTGCACCAGTGACCACGATCTGGAGGAAATTTGTGCTTTTTGCTTGCCAAGGAGGCTTATTTTAAATGCATTAAAATCATACTTATTTTTGGCATTCTGAATTGAAATTTTGCCAGTCGATAGATACGATGTACATCTGTCAAAATCAGCCAAAATCCTAAAATTGAATGTCAAAAAGTTTTTGATGTATTTTTGTGTCATTAAACGTATGTTTTTTATACTTTGGCAGAAACTGTGCATTTTTCTAAAAGCATCCTGAAGAAATTGAACATTGTTGACATATTGTGATATTTACAAATACATGTGCATATATGAAGTGTACTTAGTTATGTGCCAGTATAAAACATGCTGTTCTTGTTTACTTCAGAAGGGAAACTAGTACCATGTGAGCCAGACCATCCTCGGTCAATCAAGTCCAGCATCACCAGCTTGCCTCCTGATCAAGTAAGTTCATAGTCTTTTTCGCATGTACAAAATTTTCCCCACAGCAATCAGCATGTTGCCTCCAAAGCACCCCCCTTACTCGCTATTGCGTTCACCTGATGAGAGCCTATCAGAATCATATAGCTATCTAGGGGGATCCTATGGAGGCAAGTCAGCATGGTACTTTGTTAACAATTTTGATTAAAAATCACTTTCATGTTATAAAGGTGTATTTATTTGATCCAGCTTTGAATTTTACTGTCATATTGCAAATGTGTATTTGGGAGTGTGTTTTACCATGGATACATTATCATGAAATGTGATGAAAATCATACTCTAATTCTCTTTGGTGTCAACTTGAGCCATCAGGCTGATTACAGTTTTGGTGATATGAAGTACCTTCCATCCATCACTTTGTAATTATAAAGTGATGGATGGGTCATTATAATGAAACAGCTTCATCTGCCTCTTACCAGTACATCTGTCAACAGATATCTTTTTTATGACCAGGTTCATCCTAGGAGTGTCACACAGTCAGACTTTCTTAAGTCCTTGGTGGCCAACAGGAATACTGTTACATCTGAAGAACTAGAACGATTCACAAATTTTACTGCAAGCTTTGGACAAAATGGATAATGGATTTCTATCACACAAAACATTGCAGAGCAGAGGCAAGGATTCCATTCTCCAGAATGGTCATCCCAGCTATCACAGAGACAGAAAGGATATTTCACATTATTTTAAGCTTCATTAAAAATTGTACAGACACTAATAAGATTATCCTTGTAACTGACATCAACTGAAATTTAGTGACCAATATTTTGAAGATATTAACTTTCACACTTGATGAGAATGACAATAAATTTATGTTGGTTATAGATTAAAAAAAGAAAGGAAAATGGGAAGGGTATGTGCATATAAAGGGGACAATACAGTAATGTGTTCAAGTAACGTTGGACAGGTAATTTTTTTTATACCAGCTTGAAACTCCACATTGGTAATGTTGCTGTATGTTCCTCACTAACTGGACTGGTATTCACAGAATTTTCTAAAAATGTGACATGTAGAAACGAGTATGTAATCAAAACGACTGAAGTATTTATCAATAAATCTGGACACTTTGTAACCATTATGTATGCAACATGTTTTATCAAGTACCAAAATCCCATGGAGCTGTCAAAACCCAATTGAGGTAAAGTAGTCCCTGCATTAATATCATAATATGTACTGAAGAAAGATACTATGAAACTCTAAAAACAAGCACAGCAAATTGTTGACATTATCGTGCACATGCGTACACAAACATATGTGTATGTATTCTTAAAATTTTCATGTAAACCTACAGGGCAAGTCTACACAAGCAAACAATTGGTTGTCAGTTATTTTGTTTACCAAGATCTGACCGTCATAAGGAAATTGTGGAGCAAAAAAATAACACTCATTTTTTTTCATCTTATAAAACATTTGTTGCTGACATTCACTAAGCTGAAGAAGCTACTACAGTGGTCCCTGTCTTGAAAGACCACTCTAATGAGATCACCTGGCTTTAAAGACCACTTTTGCAAGGTCTCTTTTGCTATCTTTTCCACATTCTTGTACCTCTCATGAGACCATCTGTCTTGAGAGACCACTTTTTGATGTGCATGGGGAGGTCTCCCAAGACGGGGACCACTCTAGCTGTTTCCTTAAGAGACTAAGTTTAGAGCAGCTCTGTGGTCACAGAAAAGGGTGTCTCTCAATAGAGGTCAGATAGCATGAAAAGGGTAACAATAACAAATTCAGTAAATGTGCATTTCAGAGCTGTGAAAAGTCTAAAAAATGTAGGCTTAGCAGTCCACAGAGTTAATGCAATATTGCCATCAATCAGCTAACACAGAATTAACGTGTTACTTGTTATTATTAGGGCCACGTTATTTCTGCTTTAAAAGCTTGAATATTCTGCTTTTATCCAATTATCAGCAGAACATACTTGTAATTTAAAAGTGATTAAATTTTGTTAATTCTGCTTTATTCTTTAATTCGCATTGGAATTTTGTCAAAGTGTGGAATTTCCCTGCTTTAAAAATAGGCAAATTCTGCTCAAAATATGATTAAAGCAGAAATTACATGACCCTATATTATAGAAGTACTTGTGATACTTCTAAATTTGACATTTAATTTTACTTTAGGCAAGAAACTGCCGGTGGTCAATCCATCATTGATGGGTAGCATTTCATCTTTAAGCTCACAGTAAGTCAATGTGTCACTTTTCATCATAAATCCACAGAGGGGTTACATGCATATGTGTCATCTACTATTGTTGAAAGCTAATGTTGTCAACTGGCAAATTGCCCACACAAAAAATGATGAATCACTTGTCAAAAGTAAGTCCATATGTTAACAGGATGTGTTACGTGTGGCAAATTGGTTCCAAAAAAGTTCATGTGTTACTTGATTAATTAGAGCAGACAAGGTAGGTGTAACTATAGGTAAAGCTCCCTTTTTAACTATCTGTCAAAGCTGGAAGCTTCACATATACATGTATCATGCATGTGTGTTCATCTTCAGGATCTGGTGATTCTGGACCTAGAAGGTTATACAATATTAAAACTTCACATATCATCCACTGCTACTAAAAAGTTCATGCCAGAATATAGTTCTAGTTTGCACTGGATAGTAAAAATATTACCATCAAACATAATTTTGAATGATTTGAAAATTGAAGTTACATTTTCCAAAATATATGTTCTCAATTTGAGAGCTTTTAAAGGTAGCCCGACATTCAGAGACTCTGCATGCAAGACTCAACACATATATACAGACTACACATGTACGTGTATTGGCACATTTTAATAGCTATTGATAGGATAGTATACAATATAATTACATTTTTACATCTCTTAATATATGCTGTTAGTCATGCATAATCCATTACAGATCAGCCACTGAAGAGACCTGTTGTGGTTCAAACTGGTTTGGCAATTATCTGGTTGGTGTCAAACTGGCTTCCTCGCTTGCTACCACACTTGGCTGATCTACTTCTATGCCATATTCTAACAGCTTTTGGCAGAATACACTATAACATATATACATCCCTGATTACCTGCTGTAACTGTAAGTTACACTCTACATGTATGTATCACAATTCCCTCAACACTTCAAATGAATTAAATGTATGAAAATACCTCCATATGTCATGGTCCAGTGGGCAATGAAACAAATGATATGCTAATTACAAGCCCATTAGATGCATGTACCATCATAATATGAACAGTCTTGAAGGAAATTATCTGACGTTCAGCAGCCTTGAGTAACTTATGTAAAATTACATGTACATGTATTGGCATTTGTATGTGAAAGGTTTTTACCACTGCTATCTGCATGGTGCTCAAATCCACATAAATGGTACCACTGCAGTCGCATACAGCAATCTGAATTGTCAAACAAGGCACAGCACATACTTCATCCATCCACAAATGCAAGGAATACTTTGCCACCCTGGAAGCCCCATCTTACACAAATTCTGGTAAGGTGTTGAGACATGGAGCTGCTGTGAGGCAGCCATTTAGAGGTTTTGTTATTGGTCGTCTGGCAGGACTCTCTCTGTATACTGAGGGAGTGGATTGTCCTGAACATACTTTTGTAAGTAAGTGCATGTAAGTTTCACTTTGGTATCCTCTTCCACTGCAAAGTCCAGAGCAGCCTGAAACCAAAACAGTTTGAAGCAAATTAACACATATTGTACACCTTATGAACCCTCCTCTCCCAGGATTGAGGCTGCATCAAGAGTTTCTTGGGCACACCTCATAGTGGTGTGCTAACACCCTTTCTGTGGCAAGAAAGGCATACATGCATGCATGCAAACAGCCACACATATGCATCATAGGCACTTGCAGTGCCATCCAGGCTCAACCTCTTATGAAGCACGTCAGGTACCAATATACAAGGTAGGAAATGTTAAATGTAAACAATCTTTTTATAAGGTCACGCCTAGAGATCAAGCAAATGTGATACAATGTAGTAGATACTCGAGTAAGTACATGTGTAAAGACGCAACAACCTCCTGTTGGCTTTCTTTTCTGGACAAATTTCATGGAGAGTATGACCTGACCAACAAAGGTCAAATAAATTAATACTTATATACCAATGTATACTGAGATGAACACAGCCAATCATAGCATGACAACTTGACAAGTGTGGCCTACATGCCCAGCAAGATGTCGGAAGAAACAGACGCAGGTGTTAGCTATATGAAGTGTTCACTGACGATTCAAACAAGGGCAATGAGGGACAGTAATGACACTGTTTGAACAAAGTGCAGGTAACTCAATGCATCCTTCAAGTAAGAGCACAGAAACTCAACCCAAATATAGTGACTTAATCATAACATGCTTGTCACGAGGAAAACAAATGCAGCAAGAAAAATTTGATTTGCTTATGAGCAAATCAGTCTGTGTTTCTAGAAAACTTTTTAAAGATTGGGTATTCAGTATTTATGTACCTCCTACAACAGTAATTGTTATTGAACTGTGTAAAAGACACATGAACAATTGAGCTGTGTTACAAACCTATGGATTGAAGTTGGAATGGTTCCTCTATCTGTAATAGTTCTGAAGTTATTCAAGATTTGAATTTTGTGTATTTGCCTTATGTACATAACTCAAACTGTCACAACTTTAATTCATTGTTCATTGGATGCAGCATTCTTGCCAACCTATCAACTGAAGTTGGAAGGACACTGCTATCTGCAATGGTTGTGAAGTTGTTCCAAGATTTAAATTTTGTGCATTGTCCTAATTTGCATAAATTAAAATTCTACAACTTTTGGTTGTGATGAATTGGATATGCAAGAAACCTGGGAAGATTTTTAAAGTGTTCATGGTACCTCCCCTTTTAATAGGTTTGAAGATATTCAACATCTAAATTTTTCAGGTGCTCTAATTTACTTTCCCTTATGGTTCATTGGATGCACCTATAGCACAAACCTGCAAGTTGCCTTGGAATGGCAGCTCTACCTATAATAGTTTTGAAGATATTCAACGTTTAAACTTTTCAAGTGCCCCTTATTTGCATAAACTATAATTCTGCAACTTCTGTTTGCGGTTCATTTGATGTGCATATAGCACAAACGTATATTTCAAAGTTGATATGGCAGTTCTACCTACAATAGTTTTGAAGATATTGAACATTTAAACTTGTCAAGTGCCCCTAATTAAATAGCATGAATTATAACTCGACAACTTTGTTTGCAGTTCACTGGATGCACCTATTGTATAAACCTATGAATTAAAGTTGGCATGGTACCTCTACCCTTAATAGCTTTGAAGATATTCAACATTTAAAA
Source organism: Hermodice carunculata (assembly GCA_964020975.1). Classification (NCBI taxonomy): domain Eukaryota; kingdom Metazoa; phylum Annelida; class Polychaeta; order Eunicida; family Amphinomidae; genus Hermodice; species Hermodice carunculata. The sequence goes on along the minus strand of OZ026630.1, from coordinate 57,970,640 downwards.
TTTCAAATGGCCCTCATTTGCATAATTTTCAACATGGTGACTATTCCAAACCAAAAGTGTAATTTCACCACTAGGTGAATCACCATGCCAAGTTTGGTACTTTTCGGAACAAAGGTGTCTGAAAAAAACTGCGGACAAAATTCATAATGCAGGCAGAAGATAGCTGGGGGAAATCCCAGTCAAGCATCACATGACAGTTGACCAGATTGCAAAAATGTATGCCACTGACCCAGACCGAAAATCCTTCCATATTACAGTTGGTCATTACAGGGAGTTTGAATCTATGTTCTGGTGATTTCTGGTAGCTGATCTGAATCACCCTTTACAAAGACATGGTAAACTTTGATTCATATTTCACTGGGTGCTGCTATGTCACTAACCTATCAATTGTAGTTGAAATGGCACCTCTCAGTCAGCACTGGCTTATTAGTGATGGGGAGGAGTGTGAAAAATGGAAAAATTTTCTTTGCTAGTATAAATGATTTTACAAAATGTACATCAGTTGCATTTCAAATCAAAGGATATACAAAGAATAAAATTTTATTAAAGGGTGGAAGTGTGTAAAAACAACAGACATGTTACCTTAGCTAGCAGCTTAGCAATCCCCTTGCCCCTGAACACCGGTGGTACTTCTGTGTGGTAGAGGTCCAGATAACCTTTCCTGATCCAGTCATACTCAAGGACTGCCTTTTCTTCACTCTTTTTGTTATCTGATAAAGCAATAGAGATTACCGCATGAATAATTTGTTTTTACCTTAAATTGTTTTGATTTTCATCTGTTAATTGTATGTCTAGATCTGTTATTCAAAATTTCAACTTCTAAAAGTGTTGGTTGGATAGTCTTCAAATTTGATAGGAATGTTTTGTTAAAAGAACCATCATCAAGTTTGTTCTGTGGGTGGCATGGTAGAATTTCCTTATCTCTTTGGACTTTTGGGGGGGGGGGGTTACAGATTTTATCTAATGCTGCTAAGCCCAGCTTTTTTTTTTAAACTACAACAGGAACAGGTCTGTGGGTGACTTCTGCACTTAATTTTCAACCTGAAAGGGCAATTTTAGTGCACAGTCAGTTCCTGGATAATAATTCCAGAAATATATTTCAACTCAGATATTGTATGTACATAATGATAGTATGGCTCGCATGGTGTACTTATTGACATCCCTTTATGGAGGCCAGGTTGAGGTAGCATACATGAGTATGAGTGACTAAGCTAAGTGCCAAGGTCTAGCAAGACTGACTTTTATGAACTTGTTTGTTGGCTACCTCGATATTGCATTTCCGTGACCCTGGGCATGATCATGATAATTACCAAGATCACACGCCAACTTCAGTGAATTTTTTCTAGATCATAGCTGAAGAACTATTTGAACTAAGACTTTACTGTTGCACATGATGATGGTGTTAGGCTGCAAGAGAGCATTTGAATGACCTTGACCTAATTCTGAAAGTTACTGGGTAACTTTGCAAAGGTTAGTTTTCAGATTATGATTCCAGGGCAACCTGAGTTAGAAATTTGACATTACACAGGGTAATGGTCCTCTGTGAGGGTTACCTTGGGATTGCTCTTGCTGACTGTGTTTTAATTATTAATCAAATTGCTTGTTTTAACTAGCTTGTTACTGAAAATATTTCTTTTAAGTAGTGATACTGTCCTTTCCATGACAGTAATATTTCGGAAGCTATTGAATATAATACATTTTTGTCACAAAGTTTTGAGATTTGGTCACATTTCTAAATTTCAGGACTATGAATCTAGAACCAAATTTATTTGCAATAAACTTTGAGCCAAGAGGATTCAAAGATGTACTTTTGATCAAATATTTCTGCAAATTCTGCTGTAAATATCCAGAATGTTAGAAAGTTTGGCTTCAATAATTTTATCTTTTGGCAGCATTCTGTTTTAATTTTCACCATTCAGACATTTTAGGCTAGCATGTTTTCTGTCAGGTTAATGCCCCCCCCCCACCCACCCACCCCCGGACTATCTGCAGCAAGCAGTGGTCGACAACAGTTACAAGCTTAGCAATGCCTAATTGTTCTTAGAATATGGTTAAAGAATTATATTATGATTACATTTTCTTGACTTAAAAGCTAACAACTTTCATTCAATCCTGTCTTGCCCTACAAATTTTGCTGTTAATACCCATAGATTGTTAGAAAGTTTGGCTGCAATAATTTTATCTTTTGGCATCAATTTGTTTAAATATTCACCATTCAGACATTTTTGGCAAGCATGTTTTCTGTCAGGTTAACACCCCGAGACTATCACGGTAGCAAGCAGTGGCCTACAAGTTTACATAATTGTTCTTAGAATCTGGTTCAGGAAAATTATATTGTGATAATATGTTCTTGACTTAAATGCCAATGACTTTCATTCTTTTCTTACATTTGCTCAATGTCAAAAATTACTCAAATTTGACAGTATTTACTCAAATGCCTTTTTGTTAAAACATTGACTCACGGTTGGCAGTGAAATAGAGCTTTATTGTTTGGAGACTTTCAGCATAGCATAAGGAGAAAGTGTCACCATGGGGTTTGTTTTACATTTCTGGTGCAGGATGTCCATTTTTGCAGTACTTGTCAGTATTTCCCACAGTTTTTACAGGTGGTCTAGCTGTAGCTGTTTATTTGTAATCACTGGGACTGGGACCAATTTCCATCCAATTCAAATCATGTTGGACTTAAATTGTGGGTATTGTAACAATGTACATTATTGCAATTTACATGTAAACTGTAAAAGTTAAAGGTCAAGGTCATTTGGACTTGCAAATTCTCATCCAGCCATAAGCTTAATGGAATGTGAAGTACCAAAGCACAAAAGTTGTACCATTTAATATTTACAACCTTGGAAGGCACACAGACAGATTTGCTTTGAAGCAAATCTTCCTTTCTAGTACTTATCTGAACTTGTACCATACACATTTAGTAATAATGTTTGGTTTGACAGGTATTTTTTATTCATATTGAAGCTCCGCGTTTATAAGCAAAACTTGATATATTTAGCTAATTAATCATATGCCACATTCATATTTATTAGCTCAGCTGATAAGTCAGCTGAGCTTTTAGGAGGGTAGGCCATACGTCGTCCGTCCCTCCGTCCGTCAGTCAGATCCACTTCAAACTTGGTCGCGATGTGCCAAGTTTGTTCAAATGGTCACGGTCCAGTGATTTTTGGATTTTTAATGAATTTTTTTGTTCTTTTTGGGGGCAAATCTTAAAAAATCTTCTCTGAAACCACTCCCCCAATTGCTTTGATATCACACAGGAACACTCCTGGGACTTTTAGTTCTTAATTTGTTCACCAGGTGGCGCTGCAATTTTTTCCTAATTTTTTATGAATTTTTGTGTGTTTGTGCTATTTTCGACTTCTTCTCCAGAACCGTCACTCAGATTAAGCTGAAACATGGTGGATATTTTCCTTGTAGAAGGGTCAAACAAAGTTGTTCACTATGTGGAAATGATGCGGATTGCTGATTTTTACCTCAGCTAACTGGTCAGTCAGCTGAGGTTTGGTGCCGTCCTTCCGTCGTCCATGATTCACAATTTCGACTTCTCAAAAACCGTCAGCCAGATCCACTTCAAACTTGGTGGAGATGTGCCTTGGGTGGGTCTCTACCAAGTTTGTTCAAATGGTCACAGTCCAGTGATTTTTGGATTTTTAATGAATTTTTTTGTTCTTTTTTGGGTAAATCTTAAACAAGAGGGCTGTGTGAACAGCCCGTGCCTCAGCTGATCTTGACATACATCACACTTGCAGCTCTATGAACTTGGGAAAGGATCAAGGACACCATGTTCTGAGTAAGTCTGACCTTTATCGAAGAACACTTACATGTGCAACATCAAAGTTCAAGGTTTTTTCAAGTTATAATGAAGAGTTAAATTCATGTATGTTGCACTGTGACCCCACAAACTAGGTCAAGGTCATTCATGTAATGTCTCAGCATGACCTTCATACAGAATAATAATAATAACATATGCAGCTAACTCAAAACAGATCTCAAGTTATCAAGTAAACAGTAAATTTCGTGTCAGTTGTCCTATGAATTAGCATTAGAATGCCCATTGACTTACATAGTAATCAATAGGAAAGCTGCATTGAACGATAAGTACCCGAAATGAAAATCCTTAAAAATCAGGAATTCAAAGCAGTGCCACCTAGTAGACAACAATCATAAAAAAAATCCAAAATTCATTGGAACATGACCATTGGAACAAACCTGGTAAACACTCACCCAAGGTACATCCCCACCAAGTTTGAAGTAAATCTGGATGACGGTTTTGGAGATGATGTCGAAAATGTAAATTAGCATTAGAATGCCCATTGACTTACATGGTAATCAATAGGAAAGGTGCATTTACCCCAAAGGAGCCGAATTGAAAAAATCATAAAAAATCAGGAATCCGTAGCTTTCACTCATAGTGAACAACTTTGTTTGGCCCTTCCATAAGGAACATATCCACCACGTGTAACCGCTTACCCAATTGCTTTGATATCACACAGGAGACACGTAGGGACTCCTAGTTCCTAATTTGTTCACCAGGTGGTGCTGAAAATTTTTTCTAATTTTTTATGATTTTTTTTGTGTGTTATTGCTATTCTCAATTTCTTGGCCAGAACTGTCACTCAGATTAAGCTTACACGTGGTGGATATGTTCCTTGTGGAAGGGTGAAACAATGTCTTTCACTATGTGGGAATGCTGAGGATTCCTGATGTTTAATGATTTTTTCAATTCGGCTCCTTTTCAGTAAATGCACCTTTTCTATTGATTACAATGTAAGTCAATGGGCATTCTAATGCTATTTTACATTTTCAACTTCTCCAAAACCGTCATCCAGATTTACTTCAAACTTAATGGGGATATACCTTGGGTGGGTGTCTACCAAGTTTGTTCCAATTGTCATGTTCCAATGAATTTTGGATTTTTTTATGATTTTTTTTTCAAAAATCTTCACAAAAGTTTTAATAGGAAAGTTTAACATGGGAATTTCTTGTAATGTTTATAACTTGTATAATTTTGGCCAGATTTACTTCAGACTTGGTGGGGATGTGCCTTGGGTGGATCTCTACCAAGTTTGTTCCAATGGTCACGGTCCAGTGATTTTTTAATTTTTTTTATGAATTTTTTTGTTCTTCGTTGGGGCAAATCTTAAAAATCCTCTCCGAAACCGCCCACCCAATTGTTTTTATATCCCACAGGGACACTCCCTGGGACTTCTCGTTCTAAATTTGTTCACCATGTGGCGCTGCGATTTTAAACAAAAAAAATTGTGTGTTTTTGCTATTTTTGACTTCTTCCCCAGAACCGTCACTCAGATTAAGCTGAAACTTGGTGGATATGTTCCTTGAAGAAGGGTCAAACACAGTTGTTCACTACGTGGCACTGCTGCGGATTGCTGATTTCTATCGATTTTTTCAATATAGGTGTTTGTTGGTGAACACAGCTTTCTTACTGATTACTATGCATGTCAATGGACATTCTAATGCTAATTCATATTTTTGACTTCTTCTCCAAAACCGTCATCCAGATTGACTTCAAACTTGGTGGGGATATACTTTGGGTGGGTCTCTACCAAGTTTGTTCAAATGGTCATGCTCCATTGATTTTTATATTTTTTATGAATTTTTTTGTTCTTTTTTGGGGCAAATCTTAAAATTTCTTCGACGAAACAGCTCACCCAGTTGCTTGGATATCTCACAGGGACACTCCCGGGGAATCTTAGTTCAGAATTTGTTCACCAGGTGGTGCTGCAAATTTTTTATGATTTTTTATGATTTTTTGTGTGTTTTTGTTATTTTCGACTTCTTTTCCAGAACTGTCACTCAGATTAAGCTAAAACTTGGTGGATATCTACCTTGTAGGAGGGTACAACAAAGTTGCTAAAAAGGTTGACTCGGTTCATATTTTCATTCATTTTTTGAAAAAGTACAAAATAAAAAAAAAAATTATACGAAACTCAAACATGGAGATTTCTTGTAATGGAAACAACTTAGATAATTTTTGCCATGTTTATGTCACACTTTGTAGAATTGTACCTTTGATAGGTCTCTACATATGTTATTCAAATGGTCACACTGCATTGATTTTTGCATAAATTTTTGGATATTTTTTTTTAAATAAGCAGATGCATGTCAGCTGAGCACAGGATCATCATGATCCTCTTGTTCATTATCATCAGGGTTGTCTTTACTGAATATGTAACATAAACAAGCAGCCATCAACCAAATCATTATACCTGTACATATCTCTCTGAGTAGCGGCTCCTTGTCTAAGCTAAATGTTAAACAGAATGATGCCAAAAGATATAATTAGGTAGCAAAACAGGCAAGTCTAAAATCTCTAAAATTATTAAAGCCAAACTTTCTAACCATCTCTGGATATTTAATTCAAAATTTGTAGAAATATTTGATCAAAAGTACATCTTTGAATCCTCTTGGCGCAAGTTTATTGTAAATATATTTGGTTCTAGATGCAAAGTCCTGAAATTTATAACAAATACATCCAAATCTCAAAATTTGTGACCAAAATGTATTATGTCCAATAGCTTCCAAAATATTACAGTATTTGCAGAAATGATTCCTAATTGCAGTCATGCACAGTGTAACTTCCTTTGATAGTTGCTTTGTTGTACATTTTGAAGCACCAGCTATGAATCTAGATTTATAAGTATAAGGGCATTTTTAAACTGTAATTTGGGTATCCAGAACAAAAGTGGAATAGGGGAGTCATATTCAGAAATTTTAATATTAAAATTCCTTTTCTTCTCATCTTTATGTGTATTTATCAAATTATTAATGGCTTGTTTGTGTAATTTATATTTGTCATTTCCTTTTATGTCTGAAATATTGTTTATACCAAGTTCATTTTTCAAAACATCCAGATAATATTTTTTGCAGATGATCCCAAAATTGTTACCTACCTTATCAATGTTAGTGATTACAAATTTGCTTGAAGTTATTTGACTGCTTTTGAAACTTCAGGCTCTTTTAGATTAACCATATTCAAATTCTTAATGTGGGATTTGAAACGATAAATTCTATTTCTAAAGACTCTTTTCAAGTTTGATATGTATGGTCAGCTGAGCACAGGACTGTCATAGTAGTTTGGTTATATTTGGTAGGTTGGTTTACGCTGCCATGTATTATTTGCTGAAACTGTATCTAGGTCCCAATGACCTAATCTTAATGTTCCGTTGAGTTTACTTGTATTTTACATATATGAGATACTGCATTCCTTGGAATATGAGCTGAGACAAGGCAAATGTCAAAAAAAAAAACCCAAAATTCCTTGGAATATCTTGGGCACAAATTACAATAACTGAAAGATTTCTCAAGGGCATGGCTAAAGGATTTTAAGTGTTGTGCTCACAGAATACATTTTGATCAAGAACTACCTTGAGACGCAAGACAATAACATGATCAAAGTGGACAGTTTTCCTTGACATGTGTAGGGTGTCAAGCATCTCACCCACACCAGCATAAACTGTTTACTCACTTGTAATCCTGAGAAGAAATAGTACAAGACATCATGATTTTTAAGACTTTAAATGCAACTGTCAGAGCATATTTCCATGTTTTGTTGATCAAGACACCATGAAAGAAGACCTGATAGAGCACAGTTTACTATAATTATCTGTGAACGATTAAGATGATATACGGTCCATGTATTCTCTGCTGTCTGCATGCAAGTTGGCTCTCCCATTTTACAACATGACTGTATCATATAATGCATAAGACCCACAAGCTGCCAGTGATCTTTGTGTTCAAATGTTTGATTTACACAGTCCATTCTGTATACTTCTGTTCATGCATGATTGATTTAACCCCAAAGACTGCCAATTAGCACACCAATATTCTTTACAGTTCAAATGAAGCGTGCAAGTACAGTGTTGCAGGAAAGGCCACCTTCAATGAACACACATTTATTGATCTTTGTTACATGTACACATAACAGCATATACATTTTTGTGTGCCATATTCACATACAACTATAAATGTTGGTCCTCTAAAATATCAGCACATTTTCATCAGCAATGGCACAACTTTATGAATTAGAACCTGCATTATACACTGTATGTTAGTTGGCAAATATAAACTATTACCCTGCACTGCTGGCAGCAATTTTACTTGAAGCAACATGTATTTTCCACAGTTATCTAATACACACGCCAACCATACTCCACCCCCAAAAATGTCATATTTCTCTGTAATATTTGAATAAAACCTCAGCTTGTGCTCCTTTCACATTGATGTTGTTTTTAGCTTCTGGATGGATGGGCCTAATGGTAAAATTCACTTGTTACTGCCAGTTTAGTGTTTAACAACTTTAATTCAAAAGACAAAAATCCCTCCTTGATCTAAATTTAGGGCAAAATCCTGATGCTAATAGAGAGAGATCAAGACAGAGAGACCGAGAGAGAGAAAATTTCTAACAAGTCAACTTGCCTCTTAACTTGTCCACCTGTTACATGCATTTAAAAAAAAAAATACTCATTTTACCATGGCTTTCTGTTTGCGGAGAAGTGACAATTTCACTATTATCAATATATTGTATTTGTGTCTTTTTGTACAAAACCACTTCCTAGTAGTCATTACCCTATTCCGCAGTCCGAACTCTTTACTCTCCATAAGCTAACCTGTCCCTGTCTAACTTATATACATAGAAGTTCTATTGTCCATATTGCACACGTTCCTCTGTAAATTTTGACATAGGCTGTATTAGCCCAAATAAATTAAAGGGTCTTCAGCGGGTAACTACTCAACATGTTTCGGAGCCTTTTACCCGTACATGTCTCTCTGAGTAGCGGCTCCTTGTCTAAGCTAAATATTCAGCAAAGACAACCCACATAATAATGAATAAATATGAACGTGGCAATTGATGAATTAGCTAAATATGTGAAGTTTTGCTTATAAATGCAGAGCTTCATATGAAAGAAGAATACCTGTCAAACAAACCATAATTACCAAATTTTCATAGTACAGGTTCAGATAAGAACAATTTGGCTTACCCCTGAACAATATGTACCCTTTCTAGCTGGACAGCTTATCCTACCTATAGTTAAACCATCCGCCAATGTTTAACTGATGTTTAACTGAAGTGGAAACAAGCTGGGGCATTATATTCAATCCCATATATATATATATATATATATATATACATATATATATATACATATATATATACATATATATATATATACATATATATATATATACATATATATATATATATATATATATATATATATATATATATATGCATACAGTGAAACCTCTCACTACTGAACACCCTGGGGACTGAGTGAAAGTGTTCGGTGGTGAGAGGTATTCAGTAGTTGAAGGTTGGAGTGTTCAGCTGCTGGGTAATAGACTTGACACATTATACGTGTGTATAGCTATTTCAGCAAAATTATCCATTCATTCTTCACACAAATGACACAACATGCGCATGATGTATGCTAATAACAAAATTACATCTGTACTGTCCCGCTTCTTGCTATCAAAACATCAAATTGTTCCAGTCACAACCAGTTTCACTCGAACATGTCAACTTATTAAGCCAATGTGTAACTGTTGGTAAGATCACATACACTCAAGAGCAAGGTGGAATATCACACCAAAATGCTACGAAAACAATACAGTTTCTACTGTATTTGGCGACAATTCAAGCGTCAATTGCCTGCTTAGCTTACTCAATGGGCTGTTGGTTTTGATGGCCAATTGGTCAGCAGAAATACCAACCAAAGTGAGTTCTGAGCTAAGGTATTCTTTAACAAAAGATTTGACAATAATCTTGATAAATTGTACCATAGAGGTACCACAAGTGGTAGCTCTATGCTGAAATAAAGCTATTTATCTTTATCTTATCTTGACTTTATTTCTTTGACAATATTAATTTTAACCAGATACCAAGGAATGAACAGAAAACAATAATATTAGCTGACCAGGGCAGTCTTCAGAAGTTAGTGCAGACAGAGAACACTGCCACAGCACTGGTCACCCAAGGCCGAGGGCAAAGGCCAAGAATCCGATTCGGCTGATCTTTTCGCCTTACCTGTGAGCAATCTGATGTAAAACATTTTGTTGTTTTTATCATGGCCAACCACGTACGGCGTGTCTGTGGTCTGTTGCAACACTGAGCTGCCTGTGCGTACACTCATAGCAGTGCTTTGTGAGAGCTGAACTCGGGCAACCGATGTTAAAGTTTGAAGTTTACTTGTGATTCTGATCATGTTTCGTAAAGCAGAGGCATTGAGGGAAACCCTCAGTCTCGTTCTGAACAGTGGGGAACCCCGATGAGTCTAATTGCCGAAAACAACAGAAAGTGACAGAAAACCACCGACATTCAGTTATTTTCAGATACAAATACACTGAAAGCAAGCTTTTTATAGACATATATATACCGGTAGTGAAAATGTCTGAAGACGAAAGTCATCGCGCACTTGCGCCCTTTTTTCGTGAATTGTTTACGTTTTTGTAAATGATTTTATATTGAGTCATTATAATAATGATTCCCACAACTTTGTCAGATGTAATAAGGGAACTTTATGTCACTGGGGGTTCCCTTGACGACGTGCATGGAGCAATAGCAAGGTGCAAGTCTCTGACACAACTGCCGCTACAGCTCTTCTCACTCAAGTCTAGTTAAGTCAAGGCAGCTTTTTTCATACTCAGTTTTCCATACAATAAACATTAGCTAAAAGCTATTTTCACCAAGATCAATATAAAACAGAATATGAATTAAAATATACACAATTCTTTCAATATATCTACATATGACCAATAATCTAAATTATAATTAACTCAATTCAAATTAAGAGAATCATGTCATAAATTCAAAGCACGGACCAATCCCTTAGGGGACTCAGTAATAATGAGGTATGTAGTTTATCTTAAATTGAAGTTCATATTGGACTTTTAATCCATGTGATAATATGTCTGACATCCAGATATTTCGGCGGTGATGTCCCCAGCTTTCTCAATGCAAGATGTTATATGAACGTTACTCTGGTCAGTTAGACCTAGCACGTAATTATATGTGATTTTTGACGTCATTTATGTAGATACGAAAGTCAACAACATATTTGTACTTATAATAATAAAATGACGTAGAACTTTTCATTACGCGTTAAAAATACAGCCTAGGCCTACTAAGGAATTATTTAATTATTTTGCTTCACAATAGAGTCCCAGACGAATCCTATCTCCGGTCCATTATCCCGATTCGTAGGCCTAGGCTGTATTTTTAGCGCGTAATGAAAAGTTCTACGTCATTTTACAATTATAAGTGCAAATATGCTGTTGACTTTCGTATCTACGTAAATGACGTCAAAAATTACATATAATTATGTGCTAGGCCTAACTAGCAGTCGAACGTTCAAATAACATCTTTACTTGCATTGAGAAAGCTGGGGACATCACCAGCGAAATATCTGGATATCAGAAATATTATCACATGGATTAAAAGTTGAATATGAACTTCAGTTTATGATTTACTAATCAACATGTGAGAAAAATGTCTTTGAAACAATATAGAGGTATGTAGTTGTTTAGTTACTCTTGTCCCTCAGTGATAATACAGGCTGCACAAGGATGAGTATTATTATCTCTAGATCTCTGCAATGAAACAATGAAACACTGGTATGCACAATCACAATTGTATTGGATATTATTTGTACATAATAATAATAATAATAATAATAATAATAATAATAATAATAATAATAATAATAATAATAATAATAATAATAATAATAATAATAATAATGCACAATCACAATTGTATTGGATATTATTTGTACATAATAATAATAATAATAATAATAATAATAATAATAATAATAATAATAATAATAATAATAATAATAATAATAATAATAATAATAATAATAATAATAATAATGCACAATCACAATTGTATTGGATATTATTTGTACATAATAATAATAATAATAATAATAATAATAATAATAATAATAATAATAATAATAATATCATCATCATCATCATCATCATCCTGTGACTCTCCACTTTTTTGCTGTAGTCCTGTGTGACACAGGTGGTCTAGAGGGGGGGGGGGAGGGAAACAAACAAAAGAGGGGGAAGCGGCAGAGGAAACCATAGTAATCCTCATCAGCTTGTGCTGCCATGTTTTCCAGGACCATAGCCAAGGCAATGGGTTCACCACACACTCTCTCACAGCTGTGGTGGGCCCCTGGCCCTGGATATATAATCCTCTACACTCATTGCTTGTACTTTCTTCCCCTTGAGGAGGGGAAATTATATGACGAGAAGTATATAACAGCCTAAGATGTCACACTTTACTATACATGATCATATATATTGTTCCACAGTACAAGAGCAATGTAGGTCTGTAATTTACTGGCACAATGCTTATGCACACCATGGTTGGCCATCACTGTGTTTACATATAGCCCAATACGAGCCAAAATGATGCCATATTCATTAGTCATATTTATTATGGTCACATGGCTTAGGGGAGGGCCAGCTATCAGTGATAACATAGTCCAGATGTGCATTCCAATAGATGAACCCAGTGGTTCCCCAGTCCGGTCTTTAAGTGTGTGTATCTAAAAAATAGCTC
>OZ026630.1:57893836-57957836 GCA_964020975.1 Hermodice carunculata | reverse complement strand
GCTTTTGGTCGCTTTCTGTTGATTTCGGTTGTTTTTGGTTAGTTTCTTTTGTTTTCGGTCGCTTTCCGTTACTTTCGGAAATTAGGTAGCGTAGAAAGATACTCTCAAAAGTAATTAGAAAAAAGGTTGTGCTTTTCAAGTATACATGTAGTATTGGGGTCCTAATGTTATGTCAAGATATATTGATTTTATTTTTGTACAAGGTTACTACCAATATATGGGTATAAATGAAATCGAAGTGATACTTAAATACTCGAGATTATTAAAGTTGTACACAGTGTCAATTGAAAACAAAACATGGATGACAGGGCCAGCGATGAAAATCGTAGTCTGCTTGCAGAAGAACAGGAACACCTGATATCAGGTAGAATTAGAACAAAACGTTTTAAATGTGTACGTGTGTGTAAATACTTAAGACTTTCTCCCCCAATTCGCCCACTACACTACGGCCAGACAAAGTATCTGTGACCGAGAGTGACTGAGACAGTCTGAGAGTGAGACTGACTGCCTGCCCGGTGCGGTGGCTATGCAGCCATAAGTATTTTATACGTGTCATATCTACAGATTCCGGCGAATATTTCCAACAGTAACGTTCTGGCTTGGATTTTTTTTCAGCTGTCGCCCATGGCAGCTCAGGGATGTCCAACTGGAGCATTGTAGCAAAATTTTGCTACAAAGCTCTTCAAAATTGCTACAGATTTTGTCAAAAATAAGTGCTTCTTATGTAAACTAAAGAAGCGGGAAAAAAAGGCTACAAGGTCCAGGAAAGAAAATTTTGCTAGAGATGTTTTCAGCTGGACAGCACCGCTGGCTAATGACAGTGATGAAATATGATGGATGAAACCACAATTGGTCACCCATTAATAATCAGACTGATTAATTTAGATGTTCCAGTTGCTATGTTATTCACACAATCTTTACCAAGTCCAAGTGGTCAACTGAGTGTCCGTCACATTGAAGTTCGCCGCACTGTAATCAGGTTGTTTGTCAAGTTCGCCTTTTTTCACATCGTCGAAATCCACTTAGGTCATCTCGGCAATTCGTCTTGGACATGCTTGGTTGCATTCAGCTGGGCTTTGTCGCAGTGGCCAACCAAAGAATTGGGTCCATATTAAAAGACCGAACACCCGAACTTGGCGGATTAAGTAAACAATGTGGGTTCTGTGATCAGAAAGACATGGCGTAAAATATGGATCGACCGAGCATTAATTATAACAGCAAAATTAATTATATGTTTGGCCTATCAGTTGACCTAACAATAAATCAGATTAGGCCTGACACCAACCTAACACTAGTAACAGTAAACCTAACAATTAATGACAGGGAAATGATCATGGGAACTCATGAGCAGGGTTGGTTATCAGATTCAATAATTGATGCAGCAAGTGCACAATTGAAACAACAACACCCAAAATCAAGAGGATTGCAACTCTGCGTTTTTGCTGCATCTTTTCAACCGGTGATCTCTTCATTTGTGCAGATTTTTAACAACTGTGTGGTTTTCGCAATTGCAAATACAACTGCAATTCTATCTGGCATTGGCCCTAGTAATATAATTCTTATTCAACCTCATGATCAATGTGAGATCATTTGATACACTGCTTTGAATTTAATTCGCAAATTTGTAACGAAGTTACATTTTAGAAACTTTTCTCTTTTTTTGTGAAAGTCTTTCTCGACTGCCACTGCTTGCAGGGACCAACGATGACACAGGTGCGATATAGTTAATATCTTTATTAAACTCATTGACATTTGCAATTCCGACATTCAATGATAATGATTGTGTTCCATCACAATTGCCTGCACAACATACGCGACTGGCATTCATGTCCGCAGCTCCATCAAGTGCTGGCATTGCACTATCACAGTAACACAGGTTTGCATGAACCAGACGCTAAATACGCTTAGCGTAAACCCAGCAGAAAAGCTCTGCACCCAAAAAATACTTTGAGCAATTAAATTCTGCGTTTGCATGCTTACTAACTTTACTGAGTGAAACAACCTACTTGATAATGCTCTTATTACCTGTGTTCACACTGAATGTCTACTTTAAATTGCTTATATAGATATGCCTTTACACATACGAAATAAATGCATTGCGAAGTCGCTAGTCTATAACTTGGTCATAATGTAATATCCAATTGCGGACTTATATAATTAGTTTCCTGAAGAAAATATTTCTATAAGAAAATATAAATTATAATGAATTAATTCTGCAAGGAAACTTAAACTTACCCACTACTGGTATGAGAGCGCTAAACATTTGAACGTCTGTATCGCTGGGCACACAGTGGCTGTCCACGTGTGAACACCCCTCAAATTTTGCGTGACGCTACTCATGCATATTAATTAGAGACTGGTCAGAAGTTAAGGGTGAAGCCATAATAATAGACATTTAACCCAAGTATGCGACTCATAAAAATGAATGAAAATGTACTTATATTTTTATAATAATGCTTTAAAACTAGTTACAACTTCTCAAGCTTGGTTATCAATTGGAAGCATTTTCATATGCACTTAAACCCAAAGAGAGAAGGGGGAAACCGAAAACAGGTTGTTACCATGTAGTGACTGTGCAAATTTGGTGTTCATGCAAAATGCTAGAATTTGATTGGTACTTTGAATGCACGACTTGTAAGGAATTGTTTCATCTTACTTGTCAGGGCATTCCATCATCGGTAACCAAGACGCAGTTGGAAGCCGCAAAGTCCGTTTTCTGTTCTGGTCATTTTACTGGTAATGATCCTCAATATCCAGGACATTCAAATTAATTGCATATTGTATTGCCACAGTGGACATTATGCTCTGCAATTAGGCCTCATACTATATATTAGCATCACAATAGGCCTAAAAATCCTTGTACTTAGACATTGAAATTATTGACGTTTGGTCACGTGCAGGCCACGTGTTTAGTATGTGTATTAAGCCTAATATTGTTACAATTTTACTTGGTTAAGTTCCAGCCTGCTGTGCATTCATTTCTGTTATATATTGATAATTTAAACAATACTGATTTCTTTTGTCATATTGTAATAAAGACCAAGATATATAAGTTTTTCTTCTGGTGTTTCACTTGTTAACATTTGACTTTCTGTCTTTCTTTGTATTCTTCCTGCCCAATGGCTCCATCTTTAATCTAAAGTCCTGATTTATTGATGTGATTCTGATCATTCAGTGAATTTTAAACTTGATTCTTCTTACTGTCATCTTTATCTGAAAAATGTATCAATATCAATATATATGTACAATGGGGGAGGGAGGGGGAGAGAGAGAGAGAGAGAGAGAGACTAACTTACTGTCCATGTCCCAGTCTTCTTTTTTTAAAGTTTACTATTCTGTGTATGTTGTTTATTTCCTGGGCAGCTATCTTCATTACATGTACTTGTACATGACGTAATAACGGGACCAGTGACAACAATGATCGAAAAACCTATCGAAAATGGTCATTGACATGACGTAAGGTAATAAGTGCCGAGTATTACATCTTAAGTAGGAATAAATAAGAAAAAAAAATATTTACAACATGATGGAAAAAATGTAACAATTGTTCGGCCTTTCAGCTACTATGTAACCTAACAATATAGTTTTGTTCAGTCTTTTAATAACAAAATGACCTAATGATAATATATATCAATGTCTATATTAATCACATATATCAATATATATTAATGACACATTAAACCTAACAATAACACGACCTAACATTACACATTAGAATAATAAATCATAAACTTTTAATTGATTATATATGTTAGGCCTAACTAAACATCGACCAAACCGAACAGTATACAATATTGATTTTTTTATGACATACGCTTAGTAATAATATTGATTTTTTTACGACATACTCTGTGCGGTCTGTTAGTAGTAATATTAATTTTTTACAACATGCATTGTAGAACCCATTTACGGCAAACAATCGTCTGCTTGGTCGTTCAGTACAATTAGGTTGTTCAGTCTTTTATAGTCTGTCAAAGAATTGGACTGATAAAGAGATGTGTCTCAAACTTACACAAGAAGATTGAAACGTTATACAAAACCTTTCAAATAGGGTCATCACTAGATGGAATAGTTTGCCAGAAAGTGTGTTATCTGTGCCTTCTCTGTCTGGCTTTTAAGAGGAGATTGAGGTCCCCGCTGAATAGCTGAAAGGGATAAATGGCCTATCAAATCAAATCAAAGACTATTTTCACGGTTATATAACTCAATCTATTAGTCTTCAGTCTTCCTGGCTTTAGCCTTCACACAACGATGCATAGAACTTGACCTGCTAACTGAGCCTGTGGGTATTGAAGTGGAAATGTATCTATGATGTACCAGTTTCCAATAAGATTAAGCAAGTAAACAAGTAATAGATTCAGCATTGACATTGTCAATGTCATGGGAGAAAAAATTGTCATTTATCTAACTTTTCCCCCTATTTACTGCATGTAGTTGATATAACTTTGGCACCAAATTATATAGTATTAATTTGTTCTTGTTGAAACATTGGCCATCTGTGTTTTGCATGTGCCTCGTATCTTAATCTGTGCCCTTTAAAATGAGTGTTCCAGTTATTGATACAGGGACCACAAGTATCAAACAGAGAAGGGCGTATGATATGTGAATAGCTGCTAGAATATTGTGCAGAATAGGCCAGCTCCTTTTTCACATGCTGTGCAAGCTATGTGATTTCATGATAATAAAGTAAAAAATACTGGACATTGGTGGATTTTCTACATATTTCTTAGCTAAAAACTGCCAGACTTGGACAATTCAGACATTTGGAGACAAATGTTTGATGTTGTTTCTTTATGACACAACACTAAAATACACAATCAGCAACACCAAAAATTGTATGGCAAGCAATAATATACCTGTTTTTACTGCCCCATCATAAGGCCCCATAAAAAAAATACTTGTTTATCATCATGGCCCGCCCCTACATTTCATTATGTATTTTATTTTCTTTAAAATCACACACAAGTTTCAGATTTTTGAGGAACAAGGTCGACATTCGATTAGATCTGGTTTAAATAAATTCATATTTTATGGCTACTCCGCTACCTGAGTGTTAGCATAGCAGACTGCCAAGCTGCAGATAAGCGATGATTTTCTTATTTGTGACAACTGCCCACCACCACCACCAAACATCAGAATAATATTTGTTTCCAACATTTTTCTCAGCCTCTCTTTCGACTTTGAGCTCGATCTCATGATGTGACCTTCACCTTTTGTGGGGCTTATTTATTCTTTGATAGAATCTGGATGACCCACACACATCTATCTATTCCCATACCCATCAGATCTCTACAGCAAAAATCTCCCCTCCCCCCCCCCTTTTATGAGGTTCCTTCACTGTATCTAGCACTGACTGTTCACATTTTATGAGCTTCAGTGGGAGAGGGTTATTACTGAAAAAAATGCCTATTGTTTACATGTATGAGCCATATTTCAAGTGGCAGTATTTCAAAAAGCATTTCAGTCATATGTTTGAAATTTTCAGTAATGTTAAAACTTAGTTAGTTATTATCAGAATTAATCCTTTTGTGAATCTAATTTGACGATCACTTACTAAAATCTAAAAATAATTTCTAACATTTAATGATATAGGCCTATCAGAATTAATTCCTAACATCTAATGATGTATCAGATTTAATATTTAATTTGCTCGTCACTTACTAAAGTATGAAATTAATTTCTAATATTTAATGATGTACGAAGTAAAGAATTTTTGTTAGTTTTGGGAAGTGGCTGGCAGTTGAAGTGGAAGAGTTCAAGTTATAGTAATTTGGGAAGTAATAAAAAATGTTAGGAATTTTTGTTAGTTTGGTAAGTGGCTGGCAGCTTAAGTGGAATAAAGTTCAAGTAAAATAATTGTTAGGAAATAGTGTTGAGTACGTGTCACACAGTTGAAGTGAAAGAGAGTATGTTAGGGGATTGAGGAAAGTAAATGTTAGGAAATACTGTTAAATTTGGCACATGTTTGGCTGTTAAGTGAAATTATGTACAGACAATGTAAATGTTAGGAAATAATGTTAGTTTTAATTCGTATCGAACAGTTGAAGGGAGACAACTGCTGCATTGAGGAAAGTACCTGTTTGGAAATATTGGTAAATTTGGTACATGTTTGGCTGTTTAAGTGATTAAGTAAAACCCAGAGAACATAAATGTTAGAAAACAATGTTAGGTTTGGTTCGTATCGCACAGTTGAAGTGAAACAACTCCCCCTTTGAGGAAAGTAATTGTTACTGTTAGAAAATATTGTTAACTTTGGAACATGTCTGACAGTTTAAGTGATTAGGTAAAAACATTGAGAAGGTAAATGTTGGGTCGGGCTTGAATGTCCCAAGCCCCAGTTCTGGGGCTTGTGGTCGGGGCTGCCTGGTTCCATGGTTTAAATTAAGTGACATGTGCATTAGCAACCCCGCTAAGTGGTCAGTTGTAGTACAATAGTTCCTAGTAAAACAGTTGACTGAACTCTCCCATCACTGCAGCTTCAGGGAGCAATCAAGCACTTGGTTCAGGGTCACCAGTTCTGGATACCTACCAGCTGTGATGGTGGTTCAATCGGTGCAGTGTCCCCTGTCATTCCCAGGGTTGGAGCCGTCAGCAATCAAGCGCTTGGTTCACATCCCCAATTTCAGAGCTACCCCTATCAAGTCGACCCTTAGAAAACTTTGTTAGTGTGGGTTTGGGTCACACAGTTTATGTGAAACAGTTACGGCATTGAGGAAGGTAAAGACTAAACATATTAAATTCACTTCAGGTTGATAGAGCTGTCAAACAGAAAATAAAACAGGGAATGCATTTGCCTGCATGTAGGGGGGGGGGGTGCCGTCAAGGGGAAAAAATGTTGTTTTGGGTGTCTGGAATACACTGGGTATATAAAAATTTCTGCACTGAATTTTGACAGGCATAGATTTTCTTGGTTCTTCTAATGAAGCCTGGTTCACACATCATAAAGCCCTGGATGGGGTTCCGAGTGGACGAGAGCAAGGCTTTTTGTCAAATATTTGAATAGATCATAGATAAAAGATAGTAAAATCCTCCCTCCCACCCCAAAATTTTAAAAAAAAGTGATGATAAACAAGATTTATTTTTTTTATGAGCCTAAACCTTTTACTTGTTGAGGTACGTACATAATTTTAATACTGTTCACCGGACTGAGTTGGGGCGAAGGCAGCAGCAGCTAACAGCCCACTATATGCATGTTAATTGCGGAGCCTGTGAATTTGGAAGAGAATGGACTGAGTTTTATCCTATGGATTTGAAGAGAAACATCATGTAATGGTTGAATACCAATGTAAAGAATTAATTAACATGAAAGACAGAAGGAAAGGTGAAGTATTTTCATTCTTTTATTGGATCTTGGCAGTAATAAATGTCTGTCAAAGGTCCCCAGGGTTTACAACATGTGTGAGTATGAACTAACTGAGGAAAGTAAACACAGTTAGGTACAATAACTTAAAAAACCCCTGAGGGCCAATGACCACCTACAGTTGAATAAGAGATTTACAATTGCGTATTGGCATTTTGACAAACTGACAGCCTGGAAAAAAAAAAGCTATAAGGCTGTAATGAAATTTCATCCATCTCATCAACTCATTTAAAGCCGATGATATTGGGAAGTTACAAGCAATAATAATTAAAATACATGCAATTAGAGATGAAGCTAGGGAACCTAATGAAGTGATGTACCATTGATAAATGAAACTCATTTCTGCAACTCCATAAGGATACAGGGAGGGTGGGTGGGCTTTTTGCACCAGACTTTCTGACATAGTCTTGTCACATCGACTTTCGGGTAACGACTGATTTGAATTTGGATTACAGAGAGTAGACAAAAGGAGGGTGTGAAAAACCTAGTAAAAGGAGGCCAGCCAGGGGAAGTAACCTCTTTTAGAACTCTGGGATACTTTAAGCAGATGAGACCAAGGATCCCCCAAATATCGTTCGGCTGCAATGAAGTATTTTGAGCCACAAAACTGATACATTGTAGTTTACTTGTTCAAAGCTATAAACAATCATCTGTAACTCTCATGTTGTAGAAAATGAAATATGTTTTTATTAAACTGTGTCTATAACCATAATTGCTGTGAATCTAGGAAAAATTAGTGATCTTTCAGCACCACAAATTCAGGGATTTCTTGCAGATCATGAATAAAAAAAATTAACCATTATATGACAATGGGGTACAATGAATTGCCGCTCATGACTCAGTTTTTGCATTTGTAAACAGTGCATTTTAAGTTTGCCACAAAATAGTGGGACATTATGTTAATACTTCAGAGATGCAGGAACATCCATCGACAGACTTTTAATAACAATCATTTAATTTTGTTCACAGCTGTGCATATATTGTCGGTAGCACACCTGTTCCTGAGTTTGAGTGTGTACATGATTGCGTTTCCTCATCTTTGGAAAGTGGGGTTTTTTATGCCCCCCCCCCCCTCCAATGGAGGAGGGGGCTTATGGCAAATACATGTACTTGGTCTGTTCGTGCGTGCATGTGTGCGTGCGTGCGTCAGGACAGTTTTCACACAATAACTCAAAAATTTTGTAACATAGGGCTTTCATATTGCACATGCGTATTGTCCTGCACCAGCTCTCTAGCAAATTGGAAGATGGCTGACCTTGACCCAATTCCCAAGGTCACAGAGACATTTTAGATAATTTGGTTTTCACGTGGTAACTCAAAAAGCTTTTGACATAGGGCTTTCTTGTTGCACATGTTAATTGTCCTGCATCAGGTCTCGTACAAGTTCAAAGATGGGTGACCTTGACCCAATTCCCAAGGTCACAGAGCCTGTTAAGTGAATTTGGTTTCCACGCAATTACTCAAAAGTTTATCACTGAAGGCTTTCATATTGAACATGCTTATAGTCCTGAATAAAGTCTCAGATGAGTTTAAAGTTGGATGACCTTGACCCAATTCCCAAGGTCACAGAGCCATTTAAGCATGTGGACAATTTTCATACGATAACTCTATAGGTTATGACATGTGGCTTTCATATTGCACATGTATATTGTCCTGTACCAGCTCCCCAAAAGGTTTTAAGATGGATGACCTTGACCCAATTGCCAAGGTCACAGAGTCATTTTAGTTAATTTGGATTTCATGCAATAACTGGAAAAGTTTTTGACATAGGGCTTTTTTATTGCACATGTTCATTGTCCTGCATCAGGTCTCACACAAGTTCGAAGATGGGTGAACTTGACCTAATTCTCAAGGTTACAAAGCTTTTTTAGTGAATTGTGTTTTCACAAGATAACTCCAAAAAGTTTGTTTGCTGAGGGCTTTCATATTGCACATGCTTAAAGTTTTGAGTAAGGTCTCAGATGAGTTCAAAGATGGATGACCTTGACCCAATTTCCAAGGTCACAGAGCCATTTTAGTTATTTTGGTTTTCACACGATAACTTGAAAAATGTTTTGCATGGGGCTATCTTATTGCACATATCATAGTCCAGCATAAGGTCTCAGACACTTTCTAAGATGGGTGACCTTGACCAAATTTTTAAAGTTACAGAGCCGTTTTTGTTAATTTGGTTCTTGCATGATGACTTAAAAAAGTCTTGTGCAAAGTGGTTTCACAGTGCGCATGCTTCTAGTCCTGCATGAGGTCTCAGAGGAATTTGAAGATGGGTGACCTTGAGCCAATTCCCAAGGCCACAGAGCCATTTTAGTGAATTTTGTTTTCACATGGTAAGTTGAAAAGTTTTTAATATAGACCTATCTTATTGCACATGGTTTTAATCCTACACAAGGTCTGAGACAAGATCGAAGATGGATCACCTTGACAAAATCCCAAGGTTTGGGGGGGGGGGGGATAGATCTAGCAATCTATGATTGCATTTCAATTATGTCTCCCGGTGAAAGCCGGGGGACATATTGTTTTAGTGCCCGTTTCTTCCACTTCTTGTTGTTGTTGTTCAGGTTCTTCAACACTTGGTTTCCGTGTAATAAGTCTTGAAGGACATGACAGAATTTTATGAAACTTGGTAGGATTATGTATCTAGGCAAGACCTAGGTTGGGATTGTATTTGGGTGACCTTGACCTAATTTTCAAGGTCACAGGGTCACTAATGTGAAATTGGTTTCCGTTCGATAAGTCTTGAAGCACTTGATGGAATTTGATGAAACTTGGTAGGATTGTGTATCTAGTCAGGACCTAGGTTGGGATTGTATTTGGATGACCTTGATCGAATTCTCAGGGTCACGTAGGTGAAATTGGTTTCGGTTCGATAAGTCTTGAAGAACATGATGGAATTTGATGAAACTTGTTAGGATTATGTATCTTGGCAAGCCCTAGGTTGGTATTGTATTTGGGTGACCTTGACCTAATTTTCAAGGTCACAGGGTCACTTATGTGAAATTGGTTTCCGTTCGATAAGTCATGAAGAACATGATGAAATTTGATGAAACTTGTTAGGATTATGTATCTTGGCAAGACCTAGGTTGGGATTGTATTTGGATGACCTTGAGCGAATTCTCAAGGTCACAGGGTCACATATGTGAAAATCGGTTTCCGTGCTACAAGTCTTGAAGAACTTGATGGAATTTGATGACTCTTGGTAGGATTATGTATCTAGGCAAGACCTAAGTTGGGAGTGTATTTGGGTGACCTTGACCTAATTTCAAGGTCACAGGGTCACATGTGAAATTGGTTTCCGTTCGATAAGTCTTGAAGAACATGATGAAATTTGATGAAACTTGTTAGGATTATGTATCTTGGCCAGACCTAGGTTGGGATTGTATTTGGATGACCTTGACTAAATTCTCAAGGTCACAGGGTCACTTATGTGAAATCGGTTTCCGTGCAATTAGTCTTGAAGAACATGATGGAATTTGATGAAACTTGGTAGGAATATGTATCAAGGTTAGACCAAGGTTGGGATTGTATTTGGATGACCTTGAGCGAATTTCAAGGTCACAGGGTCACTTATGTGAAATTGGTTTCGGTACGATAAGTCTTAAAGAACTTGATGGAATTTGATGAAACTTGGTAGGAATATGTATCTAGGCAAGACCTAGGTTGGGATTCTATTTGGATGACCTTGAGCAAATTCTTAAGGTCACAGGGTCACTTATGTGAAATTGGTTTCCGTTCGATAAGTCATGAAGAACAGGATGGAATTTGATGAAACTTAGTAGGATTATGTATCAAGGTAAGACAAAGGTTGGTATTGTATTTGGATGACCTTGACCTAATTTTTTCGGTCACAGGGTCATTTATGTGAAATTGATTTCTCTGCAATAAGTCTTGAAGAACTTGATGAAAATTGCTAGAGTAATGTATCTAGGTGAAAGCTAAAATAGGATTGTAATTTTCAAGCAAACTTGGTCATTTGTAATTTGTTATCACCTGTAGCTTATTCAGAGACGTAAGTGTTTCACCGGGAGACATTTGATTTTCTGTTGGAAAATCAGTCTGTTTTAGTTTATTTTGTTATTGTATTAATGTATTTTTGTCCTTGATCTTGCATGGAATTGACCACACTTTTCATGTACCCATGATACAGGTAATGATGTATGTCAGTAAAGTTGTTTTGTGTGTAATGCTCAGGATGAGCATTTAGATTTTAGAAATGGATGCCATTGTTAATTTGATAGACATATAAACTTGATCTTTATCTCAAGTGAGAATTGTCAGTGAGTAGACAGCAGTTGTCATTGAGCTAGTCCTTATATGTACCAAAACTGATGATTCTGAACATGGCAACCAGGTAAAGTGCACCACATCACTTTCAAATTCAATGTATGAAGTGATGGCAGTTGATTCTAAACATGGCAACCTTCTTGCTGTCATGCTTGTTGGAAGCCCATGTAAAGAAATTATATATGATATATTCAACAGGGTGAAACACATTTAAGCTGTGAATAATTCAAAGAAATATATATTTCGTGAGTTAGGCCTGATTGTCTGGCATTATGTATAGTGAATTTTTGTCCCCTTTATTATTATTACTATTATTAAATTTTTTTTTTTTTCATCCACCAACATTCCATCTTGACTTGTTAATTCTTGTCACTAAGGTTCCAAGGAGGTGCAACCGTTTCTTATTTGGTGTATTTTGCAAGTGCTGGGGGTGGGAGCCCTGCATTGCTGCTGGAGTTTCCACACTAGTATGAATGTTTGAAGATATGTTTTTGATTTGACAAAGTGGTGAATGGATAAAATATCCTTTCTGTGTAATGTTAATGTTCATTGCAAAATGTGATGCTGGCCTGTTTTACAGTCAACAAGGATGTACTTCAGAGAAACTGATTTCCATGTACTGTCAACCTGTCATAAACCATTTATTTCAACACATCCATTTCCTGAG
The DNA here is from genome assembly GCA_964020975.1 of Hermodice carunculata. Taxonomy (NCBI): domain Eukaryota; kingdom Metazoa; phylum Annelida; class Polychaeta; order Eunicida; family Amphinomidae; genus Hermodice; species Hermodice carunculata. Next base: position 57,945,528 of record OZ026630.1, on the reverse strand, counting down.
GTAAATATTGTAACAGCTTCCAGACCCTCCACACAGATAACTAAGATACCTTATCATGTGGGTATTATAAGGTGACAAGCTGCAATGTGGCAAGCAAAGTTCAACACATTCAGATCCTACTGAATCTCATCAGAACTGTTGGAACTGCAAGATACCATCTTTATATAGGGCAGGACAGCATGGCTGCTTGAGGAGCACTATGCTTGGTACATTATGTACATTAAGATGTAAAAATGACTCCCACCTCCTGTAACTTTGTTGTGTGTTGTATAATATCATTTCAAGAGCTGTTTGAAATTGTATTGTAATTAAATGTATTTTTGTTTTCCTAAATTTACATAAGATGACAAGTCTAGGGTGTTTGAGGTCAACTCATGGATAAAGATAGTCAAGTGAAGTATACGTTATTTATTCAGAAACTGTGACACAGGGATCAAACACAAATTTACAATTTCTGGGGTTGTTGATAAATAGTTTTGCCATGTCAGTTATCAGTTATTGTACACTGATGTGTCAACATTTAGAGCAGACTCAGGTGACTGACAAAGTTGACTAAGCTACAAAATTATTAGGCCATCTTAAAATTACCATTTAAGAGAAAATGTTAAACTGAACATTAGCTGGCACAGAGAATTCATCAAGCCAGGTATAGATGAGGGCCATGAAGGGATATTGTGGAGGCTTTATTGTACTGTTATTATGCCCCCCTTCGAAGAAGGTGGGGCATAAAGCGTTGCACATGTCGGTCGGTCGGTCGGTAGACTGTGGTTTCCGCACAATAACTCAAGAAGTTTTTGAGCTAGGACTTTGATACTGTATAGGTGTATTATTCTAGTCAAAAGCTAGGCGAAGTTTGAAGATGGGTGACCTTGACCCAGTTTTCAGGGTCCCAGAGAGATTGTAGTTAGACTGTGGTTTCCGCACAATAACTCAAGTTTTTGAGCTAGGACTTTGATACTGTATAGGTGTATCATTCTAATCAAAAGCTAGGTGTAGTTTGAAGATGGGTGACCTTGACCTAATTTTCAAGGTCACAGTGGTACCTTAGTTAACTTTGGTTTCCGCACAATAACTGAAGAGGTTTTTAAGCTAGGACTTTTATATTGCACAGGATAATAGTCCATATTTGGGGCTAGGCGAAGTACGAAGATGGATGACCTTGACCTCATTTTAAAGGTCACAGAGCCACTTTGCTGAATATGGGTTGGTACCTGAGTTAACTTTGGTTTCCATATGATAACTGAAGAGGTTTTTAAACTAGGACTTTTATATTCCAGTGGGTAATTGTCCGTATTCAAGTCTAGGTCATGTTTGAAGATGGGTGACCTTGACCAAATTTCAAAGGTCACAGAGCCATTTGGTTGAATACTGTTTCTGCATGATATCTTGCATTTTAGAGGTAGCACTTTTATATTGCACAGCTTTATGGTTGCCTATAAGGGCTAGTTTGAGTTTGTAGATGTGTGACCTTGACCCAGTTTTGAGGGTCACACACAGACAGTAGACTTCCTTTTTTTGCACAATAACTGAAGAAGGTTAAGTGAAAATGAGTGACCTTGCCTTAATTTCCAAGGTCATAAAGCCACTTTGCTGAATATGGTTTCTAAATGATGACTAATTTTTCAGCTACAACTTTTATATTGCCCAGGTTTTTAGTCATTTGTTAAGGGCTAGGTTAAAGTATAAAGATATGTGACATTGATGTATGATCAACGTTCACTAATTTTGTAAGGTCACAAGTGCCCCATCTACCACTATCAATAGGGTAGCGAGGGCAAGGGTAATGAGGGAGGGGGGGCATCTATGTTTTACAAACATATCTTGTTTCATGTTGTAAATGCTGAAATAAGGCAATATTCATGGCATGATTCACAATTGAGTTTTGCAATTCTGTTGTGAATTGCAATTTTAATCAAAAACACAACCTGTGAAAAAGGTATGTGTATTTTCTGTGCGAGTGGTGACTGCAACCTTCTGGGGGCCAAGAGATTTTAGTGAGATAGTATTGTTCATAGCACTCTATTCATTTTCTTTCTTTCTATTTCCTGTGTTTGGTGACCCTGTAAAAATCACAGCAGAACTTCAGATGATATATGACACATGATGCATTGAACAGGAAATATTCCAACTCACTGGGAAAACTGATTATTACTGTCAACAGGTCAACACATAGGCAGCTGTAAAGTACAGCACCATTGAGAATGACCATCTCATGCCTGTACATATGAGGTCACCAGTTGATAAGACTGACATTCAAAGTGGTTAATCTTGACTTCAGTGTCACTGTCCCACTAAAAACATAATGTCAATGCTGCGAGACTCTTATACCATATATTCCTGATGTGGTCTGGTTAAAAGCTTAAGGCAATGTATTGATATATAAGCATGTATTTGTGTCTTTTTGTCCAGAACCACTTCCTAGTAGTCATTACCCTATTCTGCAGTCTGAACTCTTTACTCTCCATAAGCTAACCTGTCACTGTCTAACCCATTTACATATGGAAGTACTATTGTCTATATTGCGCATGTTCTTCTGTAGAATTTTGACATATGCTGTATTAGCCCAAATAAATAAAAGTCTCTTCAGTGGGTAACTACTCTGAACATGTTTCAGAGCATGTAACTTTTTCTTGCTGAAAATTTGTTTTAAGTGTCCGATGTTCCAAATTTCAGCTTCCTCTTTCTTGAGAATAATATAGCTGTCACTATAGTCAACATCTACAATAAACTATGATAAATAAGCTTATCAAGTTAGCCTCGTTATTCAATTTATTGCTCATTACATTATTTTTTGTGGACTTCTACGTCACTGTTCCATTAAAACTTTAAACATGTCACTGTTTTCTCAGACTATGGGAACCATAGCACTTTACATTGTATATCCAGTGTGAGCCACTTAAAAGCTTACAGACATCTATCATACTTGATATACATGTATATGCAAAATTGAGACACATTTTTACAATATTACATATTGACCATTGTCTGATTCTTTTGGTTATTGAGAATAATATAGATGCCATCACTCCACTGTTTTTCATGAATGTTTGCCCATAACAGATGCTCCTTGGGCACTATTAATAGTTTGGGCCTACTTCTGCAGCAAACTGCCGCATTTGGTGGCAATCTGCAGTGTTGCCACAGATCGCCACCAAATGCCGCAGTTCGTCACATAAATGTGACATCCGCCGAGGAACAGTGTTACTAGTGATGTACACTATTAGAAAGAGTTGTTAGAATATTATCAATCAAGGGGGTACTCAATGTGCATAGGCTTTATCTGTTCAACTTTACAGAACATTTTTGATGTAATCATGGAACCTTTTCAAACATGTTGTCCAATGATTATTATATGCAATATTTGGCAGTTATTTATCATCACATTGTGATGAGAAGCCCCTTTCCATGCTAGTGCATTAGAAAGCCTCCCTTCCAAGCACAGTATAGAAAACTTCCACACCGTGTTCTTTTAAATCATTCAACACTGAGAGCAACTGTGCTGTCTCCAGAGTGTGCCTTTAATTAGGAACTGTAAGAATTTTAGGACAAGTAAATGGTATGTCCAAGTATATATAATGAAAGTTTTTCTTAAAACTTGCCATGGTGACTGACCTGCCTGTGAAATTGAGCACCTGGTTTGGAATAGTCATGATGTTTAAAATTATGCAAATTAGGAGCAATTAAAATTTCAAAAGCTCCATATTTTCCAAACTATTGCAGACAGACACAGACTTCAAATTTTCACATGTACGTTTGAGACCTCTGTCAATGGACAGTGAACAAAAGTTTGCACCTAGACATAATTACTCTGGCACTGGTGTGCCTGGTAGGTTCTCATCACTATCGCAGTCTGATAAATATAAATCCTTAACTGCTGTGGGAGAGTTCTGTAGTATCTTTTGTGCCAGTCCGGGTAACTGGAAAGAGGCAGGGTAAGGCTTCCCCAATGTGTTCCTCAAAGTAACGTGGTCTGTATGTTATCGGGTTGACAACTTTGGGAATCTGGTTTTTGCTTGGTTTGTTGGCTTCCTTCTTTTCCAACAAAATGCACATGGTGAGCTCTTTGGTTCTGACCTCAAACAGACGCATATACTTCATTGGCTTCACAGTTTCTTCTTGTGGGATGAATCTCTTAGGTGGAATAAAATCACGGCCATGTGTTTTATAAAATGTCTTCTGAAATTGTCCATCCGGCTGTATGTTTTGTTGCAATAGCAACAAGATAGGTGTATCTTATCATTCTTGTGTGTATGATTGGTATGCCTGTTGAGTGACTGTTTGTAAGTGAAAGTCTTCTCGCAAAACCTAGACTTTAGCTTTTTTCCAATCTGTTGTTTAGGCCCTGGTGGTTGTATCGTGTTTAGTTCGTATATCCAAGGCACTTCATGGGTCGTGCTGGTTACCTTGTCACGTCCTGAGGATTTTTGTTTGCTCTATATATAGTGATGTCAGAATTGGAACATACCCCTCAGGCAAGGGCAAAAGGCCTCAAAACTTGTCAAGGAGGCTACCTACATATTTTAAATGTACATTTGTGTATGCCTTCATTTACTTATATTCGATTATGTAACAAGGATTTTACAGAACCTTGGAGATCTATTTTAGCACCAGCCTCACATGTTGTCTGTTTCACTGGCACTTCATTCTTATAACAGTTCCCTTGAAAGCAGGCCTTGCATCTTTATAGATCCAGGTGAGGATAGTCTACATGTTTGGATCATACGGGTTGACTGGCCTATTTCATTAATTTTCATACAGACAACGTGGCGAAATGTGCATTATTGTCATCATTTTGTAGAATGATTGCAGTGTAAGTGATTGAGAAAGTTCCCGTGAGCTTGCTCGATGTAAAACTCTTCTGAGGAATCCCCACCAAAGTGAGCTGGCAAGAAACGTACATCCTTAGTTGAGTTTCTGGGCTCATCGTTTGTGGATTTGATCACACAGATAGGAAAGCTAGGTGTCCCTCACTCCAATTAAATGTGTATTAGGTGCCATGTAGATAGGCCTCAAAAAGCAAAGGTGCAGTGAGAGGAAAACATGGCAAATTGTTGTACAATTTACTGGAACTAGGAACTAAGTTTTAGCATCATAGCTTCATGAAAAAAAAAAAAATAAATGTAACAAAGTTTGGACCCAGAATGAAAGATGAGTGAAAAGTCCTAGCGTGAAGTAAGGAAAGTAGGTAGACTACAAGTAACAAAGCCCCAGTTTAATACATGTAAACATCTGGTACACTTGTTGATGATTGGTGACCTGAACATCCTGATAAAGATAAGGCATAAAACACTATTGGAACAAGCAACTTAAAACTTATTGTTGTAGCTTGATGGAAATGTTTGAATGGAATAAATCTGTAACACAGAACAAAACAGAAGTGAAACTTCATGATGGTAAAAAAAATATGCAGACATTTATAAGGGGACAAACTGCTGTTAGCCGTGTACTGTAAACACAAATATTGATTTACTTACATCATACCCTTTACAGCCTGTGGTTTTATACATGTCAGCATTTAGGATGCTGTCCTAAATCTTGACTCAAATGTCAATACTTAGGACAGTACATATATGTATGTATGTATGTATATATTTTATTAATATTAAAAAAGCAGCACTAGCTTTCTCAAATTGTCTTAACCTTTCCCTCCGTTTTCCGTCTCATTGCCTATGTATGTCTACCTTTATTCTCCCCCTCCCCCACCATTAGCACCTGTAAATGTTCCCCATGCCCCTCGCCAATGTACATCTCTAGCTTACCCCTTCTGCCAGTGTTTGCCTTATCCATAAAATGTTGACCTGTTACTTCCTAAGTAATAATGCTGCCACTTTCTTGTGACCTGTTTTGTAGTTGGCCATATAGCTTTATTAATTCATCGGTGTGAAATATTTACCACTTCCCTTGTTTTCATTCATGGTTCTTTTAATTATTTCCCTATTGGTTTTCAGTATTACAACAAATACACATTTTCATTACTGTCTCTTTTAAATGCTACAAAGCTACCTGTCCCCTCCTGGGCCATATAGCTTTATTGATCCAGGTGAAATATTTACTCCCACTCCTTGTTTATATCAGGGTTTATAATTAAGCATATGACTACTTGAAAATGGAGTAAGAAATGACTACATTTTGAGAAAAGTAGGATTACTTTTGACTTGAAAATATAAAATGTTTTCTCAAATATCAACATTTGGGACATGTCAGCACTTAGGACAGCATCTCTTCTTTTTTCTTTTTTTAGCTCTGCTGACCAAAGGTCAGGGAGCTTAATCACTCATGTCATCCATCCATCCGTCCGTAAATATTTTGCTTGTGAGCATGATACAGTCCACAGATTTTTAGATAGCCCATATAACTTTATCAGGTGTATGGAAATCTAGGTCGGATTCAATAGTGGTGGTGCCACCTGCAGTATTATGCATATTAATATATAATTATGTGAAAATCTTGTGACCGCTGTAGCATCCTAATTGTGTGATAGATCTTCATGAGATTTAGTGGGATCGTGAAACAGGTCAAAGTCTTGATACGCTTATGATACTGGTGGCGTCACCTATAATTTGATCAAAATTATGAGGCAAGATGTGTTAAGATATAAAATTCCATATCTCGAAAAGTAATGGGATTAGACTTGCCACATTTGTAGGATATATAGACGATGTACAATGCTAGTACGTTATATAATATCAGTGACTTTGACCTATTTTTGTAGGTCAGCAGGCATATAAAGTTGAAAGAGATGATTTTGTAATGACACAGTGTACCTTGTATGTCAATGGCAAAGAGAATTGAGCCTCCAGATCAAAATTGTACTTGATTACATTGTACATAAAACTCTACCTGATAACATACTTTTTGGGTAACCGTGACCCAATTATTATGGACTTTGGCACTTGTCCAAGTTTATTGTCTTTCTTCAATAACTCAAAAAAGTTATTACCAGATCTAAACTGAATTTTTGTATTGCTATTGATATCAGTAAATTTTAATTAAAATTCTTTAATTTTGTGTAAAATTTAAAATATATTTTAAAAAATAAAAATCAGATTTGGTTTACCAAAGGAACACTAAACGCTTTCCAAAACTATTTTAAACTTTTGAAAAACGGCTGATTTCTATTTTTATTGCTCTTTTAAGTTTTTAAGAAGTAAAAAAACATAACTTTTTCGCAAAAGCAGTTAAAATTAAAGTTTTTTAACTATGTAGTTTAAATTCAGTTTCTTAAGACTTGCAGAAAATTCATTATTTTTAACACCTTAGGTATCTAGACCTAGGTCAAGGGCTCCCCGTCCATGCCATTTGGACTCTGACAAGAGAGCAAGTGACCCTGGGCTCTGCAGAGGGTTTTGCCCCTGCTCCTAGGGACAAGGCACCTGTCCCTGCCAAGGATTTTGACTATGTCAAAGCTTAGCTGGCTGGTGACCAAGCTGTGGTCCCACAATTGGAGCAGTGGTCGGGTGTTGTTGTGCTGTCATGCCGGGGATTGTCTCTGGAGGACACGCGTCAACGTAGAACCATACCTTTTTTGCCCTAGGTAGCTGAGTTTTATGACTAGTTCACTGCCAAGACTCGCAGCACACAGGTTTCCATGGAGCAGCCGACATCTGGCTATCTGAGGCAACTCCTCCCTAAGCCCGATGTCCAGGGGAGGTGGTACTGTGGGCCAGAGCAGATCTTCCTGTCGGTTTCACTGCCAGTGGACTTAGACTGGGAGGAGTTTGATGCTCGGCAGCCGAGAATTATTTAAGCTTCTGCGGAGGCCTTCAGGCGATTGGAGGAAGATGCCCAGGGATCCGTCCTTGCAGTGTCCTACTCCAATGTGTCGTTGGCCACTCTGGGGTCTCTTCTTGATAACCCAAGGGCTCCTCTCAGATCGTGAAAGCAGTGTGTGACTGGTTAGACCTGGCAACACTTCTTGTGACTTCGTTGTCACAAGCTGTTGATAGCCAGGTGCAAACCACTTGCACGCTGGAGGCAAACCTTAGTTTGTTACAGAGGGACGCCTACCTCCAGGGTCAGAAGCTGCCTGACCCAATCTTTTGTAGAGCCCACATGGGGCCCCTCTTCTCAGGATACCTGTTAGGAGGAGAGATGGCAGGACCTTCGGGCACGCTGCAAAGTGCTGACCGACTCTGCTCGCTCATTGTCGTCTGTGGCCGCCTCGGCCCCGAAGCACTGTACTTCTCAGACCGTGTCTACCCGTCCCTGGACTCATGCTCCCTCAGGGGCGCCATGACCAGGAAGGGCGGACAGCAATCTGGGAAGGGCAAGCCTTCCTATAGAGGCAAGAAGTCTGAAAAGCCTCGGCGTTTCTGACTCTTATATCCCAGAAAAGGTCTCAGGATTGCCAACTACCACCTTGTAAGACTCCGTCAGCACCTGGTCGGTGGCTGCCTCACCGCGTATCAGGGGCAATGGGAGTCTATCATGGATGAATATTTCTTCCTCAACATCCAGAGACATGGCTACACGCTGCCCTTTGGCGAAGACAGCCCTCCATTAAGCCGAGAACCAAGGTGGTTCGCTCCACCTACCTCGGAACCCAAAGCATCAGTGTTCCTGGAGGCGGTTCAGATGCTTCGGAGCAAGTGTGCCACAGAGCCAGTAGAGCACCAAGGTTCTCCTGGCTTCTACAACCTGCTCTTCCTGGTTCCCAAGAGGGACAGAGGATGGCGCCCGGTCATAGACCTGTCAATGCTGAGCACCTACCTGGAATTCCTGTCCTTTCAGATTGAGACACCCCAGTCGGTGGCAGCAGCCTTACGGCCCATGGAGTGGACAATGGATGTTATTGCAAAGTAACATTATAACAAAAGTATATTGTTTTTACCATTTTGATTTGATTATTAAATATCTGGGTGGCAAATATGGACAAACCAAGACTGATCTTATTTCATTCCCAGATCTAGGGTTGAACAGTCTATGACAGGTTGAGTGAGCTGGCCGCTGTAATGGGTATATCCAGGGAAGTGCTATAGATACTGTATATTACGAGGTGTTTAATCCCATAACCAGATAACAGGTGCTTGGATAGCTACCAGATTCACGCCTCATGTACGCAGCTGCCAAGACCAGTGGGCAGCTGACCTTTCTGTTGTATCTGCCATAACTCTTGGCAAACTGAAGGCACTCTAGCTTATAACACATGCACCAATCTAAGCTTGCAGTTTGCATTTGTGACGTCACCAACACTTTCCCAGTCATCAGGCCATGATTGGAGAAAGTCATCAAAGGACCTGACATGTGAATAGCTATCCCTACAAATCTGCTAGATAGGAATGAAATCTGAGACATATTATATTAGTTGACATTATAGCAATGAGGCAGCAACAAATTTGCAGTGTTCATGAACAATACAATACTAAGAAATTACATGTGTAGTTGTAATTCAAAATTTGTACAGTTTATCACTAAATGGGACCTGATAGGAGACACGGGCAGAGACTGCTGATTGTACTTCAATTACTAAGCTGTAACTAAGACTTTGTAGGGTGGAGCTAAAAGAAATATGCAAAGGCAGAGAATAAAAGAAAATTCACTATTTGCATTCATACTTCAAAAAATGTGAATATTGCACATGAAAGTTTAATTTTTTGAGCATGGGCAATCCGTTTTTGACCTCCCAATGCATTGTCTATCCTGAAAGTACACCTGTATTCTTTTTATGAATTCCACAATAATGCGACACGGTGTTGCTGTTATTTCAGATAAGGTGTGCAGCAGCTTGTGAAAAGCCATAAATTGTACTGAGACATGCATTCACAATATTGTTAGAAAGTTCTGCTGCATACAAGGCAGTGGTACTGGAGTGTGCCAATGGAGACAGTTGGCAGCTGTTCGAATGTTTATGCTGGATGTCCTTTCATGGGCGGTTTCTTTTGGGTTTATAGCATATATTCAGGAAACAAAAAATAAGTGATCAGTTTGAGTGTAAAAGAGAAGGACTTAAGTTTTGAATACAAAAAAGGAGGATGAAATGGTGGGTCCACTGCCATGGAAGACAGTGAGCAAACACCCATAACGAGACATGCAAGTAAGTGCTGTGAATACTACAAGCCATGTTGCCGTCCTCTCATGTTATATAAACAGAGGTGTTAACACCCAGATGTTTTTAATTGGGAGATCCAGGTACACCCCTATTAAGACCACATATTTTCAGTCCCTTAGGTGGTCTTACTTTGGATTGGAGATTCTACTGTACACACAAATGAATTGATTACCTATTTGTTACAAATATTGTACATTGATCTAATGTCATGAAATATCAAGCCATTATGCAGGCTACAGTCAGAAATTCAGGTCAGTTGTCAACTGCCAAAAAAGAGTAGCGTCAGCTGGGCTATAAGTTATAACTATCTTTGATCATGATACTTCAACATAGCTGGCTATACATGTATGTATTTTCTTTAAGACAGCAGATATTTCTGGAGTATGCAAGTATTTTTGTAAAACCATGAACATACCTTAATTTCATTTGTTTGAAAAAAATGTAAATGTTAGCTGCATCTGTGAAACTGAAGTCAATAGGCATTTCAACCATTAAAATATTTGGATGTATCATGCATGTACATGTATCTGAAAACTAGGTCAAAGAACTAAATTCTGTTCTATTCATCTCAAAGCAAGAAGGTCTTTCTTCGACATTTTGCACAAAACCTCATGCAGACATGTGATTTCAGGACTCAAATATGTACATGCAATGAATTAAAACTGTCATTAGTTCAAGCACATGGGTCAGTAATATGCCCATATATACACTCTACCATTATGTAGTACAAATCATCTCTTGTCTGTAGTTTCCCTTTACTTTGACGGTGTGTCATGAAACCTCACAGGAGCATGTAAGGCCTTCAATGCATGTCATGTAGTATCACTGGGTCAGTTGCATGTATGTGCCTATAATGTTTTGTTCTTTGACTCTGTTCATGAAACCTTACACACACAGATGTGAATTGCATGTCTCAGTAAAACTAGGTCACTAGGTAAAGTGTCTGGGTCACTTGTTTCTGTACAATATCAAGTGAAAGTTCATCCCAGCTCAGCTCAGCTTTGTTCTGCTCAGCTTTGGTCAGTTCTAGGTACAGTGGGCCGTCCTTTAAGAAATCACTCCAATGAGGGTCAATCTGCCCTTTAAGACCACATTTATCAGGTCCTGTGTGCTATCATTCCCACTCCCACTCCCACTCCCCTACCCCACCCCCCACAAATGAAGTTTGCACGGGGGTATACTGTTTTTTGTTTGTTAGACTGTTAATTGGTCTGACTGTCTGTTCCAGAATCCTTACAAAATATCTCACGGTTCACAGGCCTCATCAAACTCAAAGTTACCTCAATAATTGTACAGTTGACTATTTATTGACCAGATTACATTTTGCTGACCTTGACCTCATTTCAAGATTACACCATCCTTATTGGTGCAAAATCTAGTCTGTTGGCAGCAGCAGTTATAGTGGACACCAAATCGACCATGTTGATGAATGCTGAAAATGTGAACCTATGATTGATTGTCAAAACAGACACTCCCAGAGCTGCAGACATGTGGCCTTTCCAAGCGGCAAATGAATTGAATGCGAGGATTTGAAGGGTGAAGAGACTGTTGGCACTATTGGAGGTGGCCAACAGTCTCTTTGCCCTCTGACTCTGGACACTCAACCTTTTGCCCCTTTGACAGCCTACATATCTGCAGCTATAACAGTTCTTCTGAGGGGGCCCGACAGTGTTTTGGCTTTCCAAATCTTTGTATGCTCAACCTTTTGCCATTCAGAAAAGCCATGTCTGGGGTTAACAGTCACAATGCCACTGAACATGTTGAATGAATATTTTGATAGCTGGCCAGAATGGTTAAGTGTAGGTCACAGATTGAAAGCATGTCGTCACTTTTGATGATCATTGGTAAAAACATCTGGTCTCGATGGCAGACTTAATATCAAAATGAGAATACTATCATGTGATATGCACAGGTTGCAACTAAAGTGAGTGTTTGTTTGTTGTTTGTTTTTGTTGTTTGTTTTTTTTTGTTTTTTGTTTGTTTGTTTTTGTTTTTTGTTTTTTGTTTTTGTTTTTTTGTTACCTCGGCTGACTTATCAGTCAGGTGAGCTTATAGGATCATCCATCATTTTAAAAAACTACATTCCACTGAGACTGCTGCTCTGGAATTTATAGACAGAATATTTAATTTACTTGACTGTGGTGAAATACCTGTGAGCGTTTTCCTCGATTTATCAAAAGCGTTTGACACGCTAGATCACAACATTCTTTTCCACAAATTGAATTACTACGGGGTCAATGGTACGGCATTGCAATGGTTTAAAAGTTATTTAAGTGACAGATCGCAATATGTTCAGTTTGATGAAATCTGTTCCAAAACATTACCCATTCATACCGGCGTACCTCAAGGCTCAATTCTTGGACCACTTTTATTCATTATCTACGTTAATGACTTATGTTTGGCTTCCCCTAAATTCGAATCCATACTTTACGTGGACGACACCACTTTAATAAACTCTCTATGTGTCTTTAACACCGATGATAAAGATAATCTCAACAGTATCTCTGATACCATAAACCATGAACTGAAAAAAGTACATGACTGGCTCTCTGCAAACAAATTATCTTTAAACGTTTCTAAGACAAAATTTATGATTTTTCATTTCCCCCAGCGAAAATTAAACTTTGAGATAAATCTCCAAATCGCAAACACTCCTATAGGGAGAACAACCGTATTTGAATTTTTAGGATTAACAATTAATGAGAATCTCAATTGGAACAGTCATATCTCTAAAATTTCAACTAAACTGTCAAAAATCACTGGCATATTAAGTAGACTTCACACTTTTCTTCCCCGTCAGCAACTGATGCAAATCTATAATTCCCTCTTCTTACCTCACATCAACTACTGTTTACTTGCTTGGGGCTTTTCATCTGATCGCATCTTTTTGCTTCAAAAACGAGCCATTCGTCTCATATGTTCTGCCAATTTCCTAGCTCACACCGAGCCTTTATTTAAAGAACTAAATATATTAAAGATTAACGATATCATGCAAGCCAGAGCTCTGAAATTCTATTTCAGATATTGCAACTCCGAGTTGCCGCAATACTTTACAAATATCTTCACCACTCAGCCTGTTGTACATCCTTACCCCACCAGATTCCGTGATGTTCCTCGTCAAGCAATTCCAGCTAGAAACTCTACTAAAAATCGCATTCGATACTATGTCCCAGATTTACTTAACAAAACGCCACCCTGTATCAAAAATAAAATTCACACGCACTCATATGATGGTTTCTGTAAATACATAAATTCGTACTTCTGTAATCAGTACTCTGAAATCTGTGTCATTCGAAATTGTTACGTATGCAACAACTGATTAATTAGATTTTTGACCATGTTTAATCTACAAAAGGTATTACTCACTAATTTTAACTTTGAGTCTTGACATTTTTAGATGTGGTGTACTTTCAGTTTGAATAATATTAGGTGGCCCCAATGATAGCGGATTGCATAAATCCTTAATTGGAGTCATCCTGACATATAATTTTATCACTATCTGTTATGTACTTACTGTTAAACTCTAATTTTATGTTTTGTCAATAACAACATGTACAAACTGTAACCATATGTCTAATAAACTGTTTTGAATCTTTTTTTGAATCTTGAATCATCATGCATCAGTCCACAATTCACATTTTCAACTTCTTCTCCAAGACCGTCAGGCAGATTCACTTCAAAATTGGACAGTGGGGATGTATGGGGGGGGGGGGAGGGTTTCTCCCAAGTTTGTTCAAATGGTTACACTTCAGTGATTTTGTTTGTTCCTTTTGGGGGCAAATCTTAAAAAAATCTTCTCTGAAACCGCTCCACCCAATTGCTTTGCTATCACACAGGAACACTCCTAGGGAATCCCAGTTCTAAATTCTTTCACCAGGTGGCACTGCAATTTTATCCTCTATTTTTATGGTTTTGTGTGTGTGTGTGTTTTAGCTAATTTCGACTTCTTTTCCAGACTTCAAAACTTAAGTTTGCATGTGCAATTTTTCCGTTTCACAAGCTGCCATTTGCTTGATGCAGAAGGATGGGGGGATTTGTACAATACTATGATGAAGGGTAACCTTCTTAAAATGTAAAAATAGGATGAAAAGGAAAACAAGTTTCATGATCTCGTATCCAAATATCTTGACACTATTTTTCTTGAATAATAGATGCTGCTCAAACCATTTCTGTTAACTGTGCATGAGAGTACATGGTAATTAGCTCAATAAACTGCTGATTTGAATGTCAAATCATACTGGCAGGATATATGTTAGAACTGAACTGATGTACACTATATGATAATTTGTTGAATAAATTGTTGTTTTGAATATGGAAAAGCCTAGAAGTTCTTGCTTCAGGTTGTTTTGTCCCAAAGTTGTTAAAAATAAATGATGGTTGACCAGCAGGAGTTAAGGCTATGGTTCCAGTTGTTGACAGTTACAGAATAACCACATGATGGCTGCTGCAGTCATTGAAAAATTGAAAGATGGGGAACCTACAGTACACTGAAGATCAGATCCACTGCCTGCAGGGAAGCAGCAGTGAATGGCATCATAATGTGGGGATAGCATTAGGTCGTGGACCTGTAACCTAGGCCTAATGCATTTACATGTTAAAATAGCAACATTCGCTGGCTTATTTCTCCTACTTCAAATGTAAAACCACAACTTCCTTCACATTCTACTTCAAGTTTATACAGGTAGCAGCAAGTTAAAACCAAGAAAATGGGGGGTCATGTGATTAGAATTTTTTTTTACTGGTGCATTTGTGTACCTCACCTCCATGATTGACAGTTTGGCCCCAAATGGGTCTCCAAAAATACACAAAGTTATCAAATGATTTAAAATATTTCTAGAGTAGCAGTGCCTTTCTAAAACTCACAGTTGGTAAGTATTTTCGTATCCAAAATTATGATGAGACTTAATTTGGGAAGCTCTGCTCTTGTGATATTAACATCCAATAGACACAGCAACAGTATTCGGTACTCGATCAAAAGTTGTGGATCAGTTGACCCGACCTTGAGGGGTTACTGGTCCAAGACCTATATATATTGTGGTCTGCATGTACAAGCTTTATTTTCGTCATCATAAAGTAAAATGTGGTGCTTGAAAAAAAATGAAATGATTGGATGTTAAAGCTTTTTTTTATTGTATGAAACAACAGCTCTTATATTTGTGTGTGTCACCTTCCCAATTCCAATAGACAGTGCAGCTTGGCACTCCGTGTTGACATCAACATGTCATATGAAATACTACAAAAATATTTAATTAACAAAAAGTGGAAGGCATGGTAGTAATTTACTGGTATTGGCAAATATGTTATGTCATAAAAAGACACACATAGCTTTGTTGTACCTGCAATGACCCCCTGCAGAGAGTGGTCCTCCCTGCCATAATTTACACCCAATTGTATTTGGCTCATATGTGACCAAAAAATATGCTAATTCCTCTTGACACCACTTGTATGCTTAGAAAATGTGAAAAAATAGTGAAAGATGTCATTTGGTTTAGGTGTATGCACAAAAAACAGGCATATACATGCAGACTCAAAAGCCTGTATATTGGGGTATAGGTCTTGGACCAGCAACCTAGGCCTAATGCATTTACATGTTAAAATAGCAACATTCGCTGGCTTATTTCTTCTATTTCAAACGTAAAACCACAACTTCCTTTGCATTATACTTCAAGTTTGTACCGGTAGCAGCAAGTTAAAACCTAGAAAATGGGGGGTCAGGTGATTAGAATTTTTTTTTACTGGTGCATTTGTGTACCTCACCTCCATGATTGACAGTTTGGCGCCAAATGGGTCTCCAAAAATACACAAAGTTATCAAATGATTTAAAATATTTCTAGAGTAGCAGTGCCTTTCTAAAACTCACAGTTGATAAGTATTTTCCTATCCAAAATTGTGATGAGACTTAATTTGGGAAGCTCTGCTCCTGTGATATTAACATCCAATAGACACAGCAACAGTATTCGGTACTCGATCAAAAGTTGTGGATCAGTTGACCCGACCTTGAGGGGCTACTGGTCCAAGACCATTAGCCCTTATCTTGGGGGGGGGGGGGGAGGAGGATACATCTAATTTCTCTATCATCAGATGGTGATGCATGCACATGTACCTTACAAGTATAACCAATGTCTCCCCCCACCTCCTTCCACCACCACCACCTAGCTATTTTCCCAATGAACTCTGCACTTGAGAAGCATCAATTTTACACAATCAGTTCAATTTTTGCCAACATTTCAGGAGAAAACAACCTGAGGGAAGGACTTCTCCAAGGCTAAATGTGGGGTCATACCAGCAGGACATATTGTAACAACCTCTAGCCAGGTTGTTTGTAAATCAGTTTGTTTCTTTGCAGTGTGCATATGTGGCTTATATGTCAACAGCCTGGGACTGTGCCTGTCCAGCTACCCTTTCCCTATGACTGGCAATCAGTCTTTATCAGTGTAACTTGTTGTTTGAGTAGGCTCTTGTTTCAGCAGCGGCCATGACACGAATTATGCTGTGGGGGTAACATGTGGGTACTTCCAGCCAAATTTTCATTTGTGTTACTGATGAATGTTCTAAGTGAACATCTTTTTGTTTGTATTTATAATGTGTATTTAATGTGTCAAGATCTGTGATTACATGTACTGTTATAAGCTTGTGAAAGTAAGGGGTGCTACCAGGTGAAGTTCATTATATTTGTAATGTACTGTATGAGGGAGCCCCCCTTTGCACCCTCACCCTCTCAGGCATCTCAACAGCACTCTTATATGTAAAAGAATGCAGGAATGAGGGGAGTACCTGGGGTAGATTTGCCTGACAGACTAACTTGTTGAGTTGCTTCTACTTGGTAACTTGATATTATCCTGCGCACCAAACCTGTACATCATGTAGAACTTGGCATTACATTAATCTGCATAATTGTGGTGCACGCATATGTAAGAATTTTAGCATAAAATACCTGACAAAAGCCAATTTATAATTAACTCCTGCCAACCCTTGTGGTAGCTTGGGCACGTGGTTCAAAATTGGGGGGAAAGTTAGCGTGCCCTGCCTCTTTGGTTCCTGCCTAGCAAACAAGTAAGTACATTTTGGGTCTGTCCCTTCAAAATTTCTTCCAAATTGCACCCATATTCTTCAAAATTCAGGGTATTATCTCAGGGAAATGATGACAGAATGACTACAGTGTGTTGAAAGTTTATATATTTTTTGGATAAAAAGAGTAAACATTTGAAGCAGATTAAAACTGAAGTATCTGGAAAAAGGAATGTCTTAGTCTTCACTGCAGTAGCTGTATTGTACACTGATCTTGCATGGCCCACATTACCCATGTGAAAAGTTAACCTGTCCAGAAGGTTACAATATGTTAGGATTTAACTCTGTCACTGTTCAATCCAACTGAAAAACCTAGTAGACCAGCTTGCTACATGGAGCCAACTTGCCAACGTCATTCTGCATGAAGTGAAATGCAAATGCACAGTGGACATTTATTATTTGTAAATGCTGTGAAATTGGGGTGCACAGCTGATGCTGAAGTGACAGGTTTACCATAGATTTACTTCCCTTTGGAGTACTATTCTGTAGTTTACAATATCAGTGCTTTCAGAGAAAACCCTGGTACAATGATCAAGTGTTCATGTACAATGCACACATCTGCCAGTGTGTCTACTTTGAAACATCAACCACCTGCATGTGTACCTCATTATGTAAGTCTGGAGATAATATCATGAATATTGTACTGTGACTCGGCAGGTTCATGTCCATTAATACTGTATCAGGTGTAAGCAGTCTGCAGTAACTGGGGGAAAAAAATAATGATGATGATAATGATCATCATCACTATCATCATGATCCATAATACAGGAATTTGATGTATATCTGGAAAGATTGGGGAAAATAACATTGAAAAAACTCAATATTCTATGAGATGTCATAGTGAATTGGCCATTCTACATGTTCTCAGTCTTGAAGCATAGTTATGGGAAATGACACCTATTCAGCCATTCAGATAACTTGAACTGAAAAACACTTCAAATACATATTCATGACCAGCACTTATCATTGTGACAAAAATTGAAGTGGAAACAAATAAGGGTATTGTGTGAGTTTTCAATGGCACAGTTTTGTTTTCCATATTTGGTCAGGAATTACAAGATAATAAAATTTTTTTTTTCACCCATGGACCCATATGATGGCTTTACCTTGAACAGTGCACAAACATGTTTGTCATGCATAATCCCTGACTGAAGTGGGTTTCATCAAGTTTTTTTTCTTTTTTCTTCACTATTAGTGAGGAAAATTTCAAAATATTATCGTTTTTCTGTGAGCCATTCTTGTTATGATGCCAACCTTCTGAATATTAGCAGAACTCAACAAAGAATGACAACAATGATATAACTTTAGGGAAGCCATCAAAAGATCGATGTGGGATAAAAAACGAACCTAATTTAGTTAGGGGGGAGGGGGTTAAAGGTCTATTTAGTTTTCTATTGCACAAAATCAATGTAAGCAAAAAATATCAAAATTTTAACTTGCAAACAGGAATAAAAAACATTTCCGCGGTGATCGAGTGCCAGTTTTAACGGGTTGTTCAAATAGCGGTTGCAGTATCAATCATTCATCCAGGGATGTGAGTCCTGTCTTCATGTTGTAGAATGGCAGTAATCCCAATCTTTAAAAGCCATCCTAAATACACCACAATATGACCTTTTTATAGTGGCAAAACCCTATGTAATTTGTGAACACTACAGTACACATTCTGGGAGATGGAAGTTTCCATGTAAAGTCGAGTTTAGTTTCAGGGGGGAGGGGGGTCTGACCCAAAACGAAATTGCTTTCATTTATTTGTAACCATTGAACTTTTGATGGCTTCCCTTAACAATAACAATATATCAACAATCAAAATCAGTACAAAGTATGTAAACTTATCTGTGCTGGTATGTCAATAGTTAAACAGTCTTAAGTAAATCCTAATCCCTGGTGAGATTACCCACAGGTACTGTCCCACAGTTCCAAGTTCTATGACAGGTGCCAAATGATGAGGTACAATCCCACAGAGGTACGGTTTGGTTCCAATGTGGTACTGAAAGGTGTGGTGCTGATCCAATCCCACAGAGGTGCAGTTTGGTTCCAGTGTGGTACAATTAACACCAAATATACCAGTCCACTCAAAGATACTGTCCACACTCCACAGGTAATATCAATAGCTCACAGTCCCACTGGTTTGTAGTCACACAGCTTCTGTCAGATCTTTCTGAATTCTCCCTCCAGTCAGCAAAATATCTGCTTCATACATGTAGACCAAGAAATCTTACCATTGTTTCAGAGTTTTCCAATTAGTCACACATCCCAGTGCATTGAGTTAGACCTGTCTCTGATCTTTCCAGATCACGTCCGAAATGTGTATAGCAGTACAATGAAATGAGTCATATGAATGAAGGTCAACACTTTGTTTACAAGCTGCCTGAGAGTCACCCCAACAAAGCAGGCTAACTCTGTGACCTGGTACACACTGAATGGGTACAGTGACCTCTAAAATCAAAACAAACAGGCATACTCACATTCATAACAATTCTGTAGTAGATTTTTGTTCACTATCCCCTTTTTCTTGGGAGGGTTGCAATTTGGCAAATTGGTAAATAAGTGATGGCAGAAATATCCAAGTAGAAAAGTTACTAACTATGATACACAAGACAAAAGGCTTTTTCACAGAAAGTGCACAGAAAACGTGGAACTGCTCAAGTACATTGTATAACAAAATTTTCAAATTTAAAACTCTGGCTCACTATTCAATAATAAAGAAACAAATTTTAACATCCTAAATAAATAAAGCCTTAGCGTTGGGCTTTGGGAATGCCCTCAGCGAACCTGTGGAATTCTGGGGGTACTGAGTGTACAGGTAAGCTTGCAGCTCTCCTTTTTTTTTTTTTTTTTTTTCTTTTTTTTTTGGTGGGGGAATGAAGTCTTGGAAGCTGGCATAATTTAAAATCCTACAATATTGACATTGTGGCCACAGGCTGTACATGCAGCAGAACATAAGAGACCATAAGAATGACATTTGCAGTCTTCTAAATGTTGAATCTTGCACGCAACATAACTTGAAATCCAAGTCAATTTATGTTCAAGATTCAGTGAAATAAAAAATTGATTGTGCATGGTAATCAAAATTGGATTTTTAATTTTAAATAATTTATTGATATATTGAACATTTAAACTGATCAGCAAAAGTGAAGTAGGCCAAAGCCAAGCAGCTACATGTAGTACTGCAGAGGCGCACTCAGTGCCTGATGTGGAATAGAAGTGTCCACCATTTTGTTCCCATTGAAAAGCATGTGTATTGTAATGATCTCACACTTACTTAGGCAACTGCGATGTCCAGGATTCGATGTGAAGTTGAACTCAATAACACGTGTCCATGTGTGGACAAATTTACTGTCAGGAATTAGCCAGGGATTTTGGTGCAGAGAGGCGGGATTTTGGTGAAGAGAGGCCTGTCAATAAATCATATGATGGGCTGTCGGGTCCTCAAACGTCTGACTTCCATGTACTAATGGGAAACAGGCTGTTGAAGAATGTAAACCCGCTTTTCTTCACTCTGAAGCAGTTCCCTTAACTTTTCATCATGAGGTTTTTCCGGTCCTTTTTCTTGTGGGGTCCACACCCTGATTTCATGGGGGCGGGAGGCAGCAGGAGTCATTAATTGATTGTCATGCTCCATCACATCTGGTCAATGTCTCAGTCAGTCACTACATCACTACAGAATCACATGATGGTAATTTGCTTCTTCTTTTTGATGGGAATAGTTGAATTTGTGTGTTGCCTCTTTTGGGAACAAACATGTACTTCCCAGGGAATATGGTCTGTATGTACTCGTATGCATCAACATAATTAATGCAAAATCAACACCTCGCCTGCAACCAGCTTGCATGGTGTCTATCAGGTACCAACAAACCTAGATGTTAAATAGTAGTTTCAGTTGAAATTTTGTCTGGGATAACAGCATTCCTCAGCACACTTTGCATGCATTGCTTGAAACCTGCACTGAGGATGGCGTGTGACTCAGTCTGCAGCTTGGAACTTAAGTTAGAAAGCATTAAGTGAGTGTAGTTTATGCGATACCATTGCTTGTTATGTGGAGATGTTGTTTCATACTTGCTGGTGAGCCCTGCAGACAGTCATATTATCACATTGTAATATAAGTATGTATGTGAAGGACAGCTAAGACACCAAAAATAAATCCCACTTTAATCAATCCTAGCTCAAAATGTATTTGCATTAGAATAACAAATCATATATGTGTGAAATCATCATACCCTGAAGAATTTATATGTCCCGTATTTGGGTGTCTGTGATGTTAATTTTTTAATAAACAATTGAAAGTTTACCGCAAAGCATCCGCCCCATGAATATCGATAAGTTACTAATTATTTGTGATAAAGTCATAATTACTCATGCATCTTAATCCTGACATATTGGCAACAAAAAAGTTTCCTGCAATTTTTTATGTTTGGTTTAGTTTTTCTTTTATATCTCCTCAAAGTTTGACATTTCATAGAAAAAGAAGGAAGCAAAATTTTGAAAATCGCTGAATTGTTTTGCAGTTCAGACATTACAGAATCAAAAGCCATTAACCAAATTATATTTTGCCCAGCCATTTTCTTGGAATAACCATTCTTAGGTGGGGTTCTCGTCCTATTATCCTTTCTGAGAAAACAAGCCTTTGATGTTGATCAGTTGCCTCTGAAACAATACCGTCTGCTCAAGTTGAGCTAATATTTGAACAAAACATAGTAAACACCGTCCCTTAACATTTGGTGAGTTTGTCAATCAATTCTTGGCCAATCACATGAATAAAAGAGCCTTTGAAGTACGGAAAACATTATTCAGCGATCTGTCAAACAGCGACAGCGACAATCTGGTTTCACTGCATGACATCATGGAGGCGGCCCTTCGGACCCCGTGACCTCAAGTCTGGCAACGGAAGTTGTGTTGCCTTGCTTTGGTGGGGTGGTGTAGGGCCGCTCGTTGTCAGTGGACAGGTGGCGGGTTTGGTATTCCGCTCCCTACCTCTTCATCCCATTTTTAGGGATAGTGTTTTATTGTATTTGCTCCTGTCTGTATACTTTATGTAGTTAGTTTGTTAGACCTGTCTGTACACTTTACTTAGTTAGCTTGTGATTATTTAGTTGTTATTTTCTCAATGAGTTTCATTTCTCTTTCCAACCTGAGTTTTGTATTGCTATTTTGTGTGTTTTCTCTTATGTTCACATTTAAGCTTATTTCAATGTGTTTATTTCTACTTTTATTTCCTCAGCCTTGGGTTTCGATAAAATAGTATTATGTACGTGGGTATTGTTGACTAAAGTGCCAGTTGTTTTTTTCCACGCCTGTCTTTGGTGTGCAGGACCAGTGGGGGCAATCCATCACGGCATGGCCTTTGAAGGTACATTGTCTGACGATTCCTGCTTGTCCTGAACATTTAAAGTCTTCCTTCAGTAGAACGCAAAACAAGCAAGATAACTACAAAGTAAACCACTAAGGCTATGATATGTTAGCATGTTTGCATCTGTTCCCTGCCCACAAACATCGGCATGCTGCCTGATTTCACGGTGCCGCCATGATACCACTCTCCTTTTGCCATGGGCTGTTGCTACCTGTAGCCAAGTGACAGACTGTTAAGTATGATTGACAGGTGGCATTGTTCCGCTTAGTGGCTGAAACCAAAAGAATGACACATGGATGTTAGGATGTCCACATGCCTGTGTGTTTTTCTCATATTTCTACTTAAGTTAAAAGCTTGAAATTTTGACAAATTATAGAAAGGACATTCATCTTATAAAACCAGTTAAAATATCAAAATCGCCCATGCAAAGGTTTTTGGTGTCTTACCTGTCCTTAATATAAATATATACATGTTAATATATATGTGTGTGTTTATGTATGGATATATATATATGTGTATATATATATATATATATATATATATATATATATATATATATATATATATATATATATATATATACTCATACATACATGTATATATATCATCAATAGTTGATAGCCATGACCATTTGTGTATACACATATTGATAAAGATGCTGGCATCTGTGTCTTCTTTTGCTTTACATAAAAAAAATGTTGACAATTAATTATTGAAATGTGGGTACATGAGTATGCAGATTCAAGTTCTATTTGTTTTGATGTGTAAATGATATGCCACGGTACTAAACAGGCATCTAGGAAATGAAATGGCATGTCAAATAAGGTAAGGTGCCAAAGTTCATCACAGGTGCAGTGTTTCCCCAATTTTGAAAGCTGTCACTTTTACAATGTCTCAGAAAAGTGCTTGATAGCAGAAAGAGAAAGAACAGAATGTCTATTGTTGTACACAGACATCATGAAATGTGACAGAAACACAATATTCCAAAGTTCCTGACACTTTAAAAATCTTTGCTGAGTGATTTACCACTTTTCTTTACAATCATTGATAGACATATGAATACATGTACATGGTGTGGAAACGATGTGGAAGCAAGAGTGAGTACATGTGTGGCATTGGGGCTATTTAACTGTGTTCTGTTTGTTATTTGTCTGCAGGTGAACAGAGGATCCCCAAGAGTGAACACATCTACACATACGAAGAGGCCATAGAATTAACAGGTAAGGGATGCAACAGCTGCAGCTACTGTAGACAGGCCCATTAGGTGCAGAGCTTGACATTAAGGACTGCCCGGTTGTCCGGGGCAACCAAATATTCAGTCAGGGCAACCAAAAATTTTGAGCTCTATGAGACTTTAACCCAATGGTTGCCCCAAAAGTTGGAAAAAGTTTGTCGGGGACAACCGGTCAAAAACCTTAATGTCGACCCCTGAGGTGTGAACATGAATGAAGTCATTGTAGATATATGTACATTTAGTATCGAGTATAACACTTATGTATATGTTCAAAAATAGGGAGTGCAATTAAAACACTGTCACAACATAAATTTGCAAGGCAACACAAGCATTTCTCATTAAAAGTACTGCACTGATGCTTCTCCAACAGAGTGTGGTCAAAGAATCAAACTTAACAAAGCTGCTGTGACGGCATATGGTTGGTCGAGGGTTTGTAATGTTTGATTGTATTGAGTATCATGAGAAAACACAAACAGACCACCATGTTTCTTCTGACTGAAGCCTGACTGACACCCTGTGGGAATATGACTTATTATTCGGTAAAATTAATGAAATTCAATATGTTGAGAAATTATGAGGCAAAATCACCAAAGATACAACAAATGTGTATCATGTGGAAGTTGAATATTACATGATATGAGTGACCATGACCTGGTTTCTCAAGGTCATAGAGGGAATACATTTCAGGAAATGGTTTTCTGTTGTGGTCATTAAGCTCTAGTGACAGGCGCCTGCTTGGGGATGCATAATTTTTTTTGCACAAAAAAAACTCGCTTCTAGTTTCATCGGAATTTGTGGACACATATCCATATAGAAGAACAAGCATATTATAATGAAAGTCTATGAGATGAGGAGTCATGGTGATGCCACAGGTGGTAATAAATAATTATTAGAACTAATATCATAGGTATCAAAAACACATCAAAATCATTATTGTGATAATGAATTGAGACAGAGGGACACAATTTGACACCAAATATGCGTTAGGCCACTAGTCAAATTTGTGAAATTTTGGGAGACCATGACCCATTTTTCGAGGTCATTAAGGTCTTGTAAAAAGGACACTAAGTTCAGTATTTTGAGAACAACAAGGCTTATACTACCAAATATATCACAAATATGTAATATATTTAGATGGTTGATACTGCATAATTTGGATAACCGTGACCTATTTTCTGAAGGTCATGGAGGGAATACATTTCAATAAAAGAATTTTTTGTGACGGTCATTACATCTAAACTAGGAGACACGTATCTAAATACCATTACAGGAATATTTGACAGGCAAAATTCTGATTTCATACAACATGGACAATAGTACTTCCATATGTATATAGGTTAGACAGTGACCAGTTAGCTTATGGAGAGTAAAGAGTTTGAACCGCAGAATAGGCTAAAGACTACTTGGAAGTGGTTCTGAAATAAAAGACTCATATACAATACAAAGTCATGGTGGCGCCTGTGGTGGTATTAATTGGAACTACTATCATAGGTATTAAAAACACATTAGCTTCATTCTTGTCATAATAAATTGAGATGGAACTACAAAATTTATACTTATGCATGAAGTCAATGGTCAATTTTGCAAAATTGTGAGTGACCTTGACCTAATTTTCAAGGTCATTAAGCACTGTAGAAAAGGACATTAAATTCAACGTGTTAAGCAACAGTAAGGCTAACATAACTTAATATGCTGCACATGTTTATCAGATATGGGACGTTGATATTGCACAGTTTGGGTGATCTTGACCTACTTTCTCAAGGTCATGGAGGGTATGCATTTCATGAAATGATTTGAATTTCTGTGATGGTCATTACATCCCTACTGGTGTTCATACATCCATATACCATTACCGAAACATTATACATGTACATGCAAAAGTTAATGACAGAAGGAGTCATGGTGGTGTCACTAGTGGTAAATATTGGAACTAACATCATAGGTGTCAAAACATGTTAAATTCATTATTGTGCTAATAAATTGAGATGGAACTGTAAGATTTACACCAAATGTGTGTTAGAGTGATGTTAAAACATTGTAATATGTTGTATGACTTTGATCCATTTTTCAAGGTCATTAAGCACTTTAGAAAAGGACACCCAATTCAATATGTTGGTAAAGAATAAGGCAAAAAATACCAAATGTACCACAAATGTGCACCTTGTGAAAGTTTGATATTGCATAATATGGATGACCTTGACTAATTTCTGAGGGTCATAGAGGAAATACATTTCAATAAATGATTCTGGGGGATGGTCGTCAGCAGAGCATTAGGCCCATGGGCATTTTGTTGTGTAATTATAAACCTTGAGTACAGTATCATGTTATATAGATATGGGTGAAAAGCTTGCAAACACTCAAACATCTTTCATTTGAAGTAGATCATTATGAACTTGATGGGCATTAGTGAAGTCAAAATCTTGATTACTTGGGATAGAAGTGAGTCCCATAATTGAAATGATCAGATAAAGAAGTCCCATCCTATGTTCTTGAATTGATCTGTTTAGAAGACGGGAGAGTACCAGCCCTGTTGTTTAGGTAATTGTAAGTCTCAGGTATGGTAAATACTAAAGGCAATCACTTCTTGTGCTTTGGATGTACATGTAGCATGATTTCGTGTGTTTTGCAGGCTATGGTTGGTTCCACTACAAGCTGCTGGCTCTGTGTGGCTGGGCATTGTCCAGTGATGCCATAGAGGTGCTCTGCGTGTCCTTTGTGCTCCCATCAGCCACCTGTGATCTCAAACTGTCATCATCAGACAAGGGATGGCTCAATGCTGTCATATTTCTTGGTAGGCCATAGATTGAATTCACTTAGACTGCACAAAAGTGTTTGTTTGAACAGCTTACATAAACGTGTGTGTTAAGGAAAAGGACAAAAACAAAAGGTTGTTGTCAAATGTTAGAAATACTGTAGAGACACAGTATTATTATATACACTTGATGTCATCTGACATAAATTCATTTGAGATATCAAGTTTGTGTGCTTGGAAAAGCAACATTTATCAGTTTTTGTGTCCTAACCAACCATCAATTTTGCTCTGGACTATAAGAATGATAAAGCTGTATTCAGTGTTTTCCTTTAAGCACGAATGTGCATATATCATGCATGTGATGCATAGAAATTAGCTTGTGACCTCCAAATTTGAACTTGAAGGATACAAAATACTTCCTGGAAATCCCAGAAGAAAGAGGACTAACATGTTGATTGAATAGATTTTTTGAAACTTTTTATCCTTGTGACTCTCTGGGAGTACAGGAGACCCCCAGAATGATCTGAAAGGGTATGGAAGACCCTCAGAAAAAAAAAATGAAAAATAAAAAGGGAAACCCTGGTTTTTCTATCACTCACCCCAAGTTTTCTTTTATAAGGGAAGATTAAGTACACCATTTTGATTTAAAATCCCAAATTTGTGTGGGGCTGTTTCTAGGTTGTCAGTCCTTTATTTGTTCACAACCAGAAAGGTCACTATCAAGTACAGTCGGTACCATTAAAATGATCAATGCTTCAACATTAAAGAGCTTTAAAATTTAAATCAATGTTTCAAACCAAGTAACTTAAAATTTAAGTGAAAAAAACATGTATATAAAAACGTACATTCAAAATTTTATTTTCATTTGAAAAAAAAAACTATATTTACTGTGCATCTGTACATTGATAAATATACCTGGATTAATATTCTAGTCCTCCTGCTTATTTTATTTATTCAAAACTCAAGTGCACCTGCTTATTTTATTTATTTAAAACTCAAGTGCATCTGCTTATTTTATTTATTACATATAAATTATGTTATCTTTGCTTGTTTGGTGCAAGTTTCCAATTACACTTTAGTTACCAGATCTGTCATGGCCATGACAAGCATTAAAATATGTGTTCATTATATACGTACCGGGTATACTGCAAGTTGCTTTGGATCCAGATAACAATGATGCTCCGTCTTTATCAGTCATGTTCTAGGTCAGATGTGTCTTCTTGCAGTAAATCTCTGGCTGACTTGTGCCAGGCATGCTTATGAGTATCACGTAGAATGAAGGTCTCATCAGTGAGTGTTAGTTCATGAAATTCGTAGTCACACAAATTTTTGGTAGTCCTTATGAGAGCAAGAGGGATGTCATTGCATTTTTGTTTTCCTCATTGTTGTCATCTTTTTAGTCCCCCGCCCACTTGGTGGGGGACTATAGGTTTGCACCTCGTCCGTCGGAAGCTTCTCCGGGCCATATTTCCAACACCATAACACCCACAGCTACCAAATTTAATGTGTTTGTACTTCCTAGGATAGAGGTGTATGGTGTGCCTAAAGTAGGTCACTAGGTCAAATATCTGGGTCACAGAATACATATGTATGAAAAATCTTGTCCGGGCCATAACTTTTTGTCCTTTTACTTAGAGTCATGAAATGTTACACAAATGTGAAGCTTAGTCTAAGAAAGTGTCATAAAGCAAAACTAGGTCACTAGGTCAAATATTTGGGTCACCACGATATATAAATATACAGAAACAAATTTTGTCCGGCACATATCTTCCCTATATTAATGCTACCTCTTCAATTTTTTATGGTGGGTAGACCTTAGGTAGTAGGTGTGCATAGGCATTGTTTTGTGTGGCTAATTACTTGCATTAATTAATTATTTAACAAAGTTCGTTAAGCAAGACAAATTTTGTCTGGGCCATATCTTCTAAACTATTAATGCTAGCCCTTTGAATTTTTTATGGTGTGTAGACCTTAGGTAGTAGGTGTGCATACGCATTGTTTTCTGTGGCTAATTACTTCCATTAATTAATTAACGAAGCTCATTAAGCAAGCTCAAGATACAATACAAATTTTGTCCGGTTGACTTCTTGTTATAAAAGTTTACTGATAATGTATTGTGACCTAAAAGTGTGTCACGACGCAAAACTAGGTCACTAGGTCAAATATCTAGGTCACAGTGTAAACTCCATGTAAAACCTTGTCCATGCCATATTTCCCTTACTATAATACCTACAGCTACCAAATTTAGTATTTTAATACTACCTGGGGAGTTGTTGTGTCACATGGGAAAAGTAGGTCACTAGGTCAAATATCTAGGTCACTGTGAAATCCATTCAAAATCTTGTCCGGGCCATAACTTTTTTGTCCTTTTACTTAGATTAATGAAATTTTACACAAATGTGAAGCTTAATCTAAGAATGTGCCATACTTTTAATTTTTTTTTTCATCTAGATCACACCCCTATATAGCAGTCCATTCAACCTCGTGGGCGACGAGCGGGGGACTATGTATTGCTCTGCAATACTCATTAACTTGTTCACCATGTTAAAAGGTATATGGACTCCCTCCCAACAGGTTTTGGTATCTTGCATGCCTTCATCAGGGGAGCACAGGAGTCTTATTAGTTTATTAAAACTAGTGGCTTAAGTACAAAGATTCAGGGTTCAATTTGACTTCTGGTGATATCGGAAGTGATGTCACAATGTTTTCTCTATATTGATATCAAGATCCTGATTATTACTGCTATGTATTAATAATAAGTCACTGAAATATTTTCTGGAGTTATTATCCCGGAAGTATTAATGTCACATATTGATGAAAAACCGCCATACATGTGATACTCAGTTGTGTGACTTTTTCAGTAAACAATAGAAAACTTGCATGACTGTATGGGGTCGAATAAAAAACAATACTGGCACATGGTGCAATGGTAATCTGGGGGGGGGGGTTGACCTCTTACGCACAGAACTGTCTTCACCTTTTATCAAAAAAAGTCTGACTTTGTTGTATTTCAATGAAATGTTCCGTTTTCATCCATACTGAAATGATGCAAAATTTGTCCTGGTCACACACAGACACTGATTTGTCCCTTCTGGTTTTCAACCATGCTGGTATCAACGCTGCCTCTTTTCCCACTCACAGTTTTGAACTTCATATTATTTATAATGCTTCAGGAATGACTAGTCAGCCTTTAGATATCTTAAGTGAACTGATGCTGAAATGACCTGCAACTTTTAATGTTTGCTCTGTCTAACAGAGGCCTGAACATGGATACTTCATTGAGTTGCATCCTGAAACCACTTCCATCACCTTTCATTAATCAGTTTGTCTCCAATTTCATGTGGCCACTTGCTTTGTGGATTCATGTTATTTTCATATACTTCTAACATGTCCCTTTTCTGTTCAAATTCTTTTGAACATGTTTTGTGACACCCAATTATGCTGCTACAATTTTAATGTTTTGTATTGTTTGTTAATTTTATGGCCTCCCTGTGTTGCTGTAGATTTAAAATTTTCACCTCGGCCAGGTTGTCACTCTCAACTTGTCACATGAGAATTATTGGTGATAGCTATCAAGATAACGTGACCCAGGTCAACTTGTAATATATAAGTACAGATTTAAAGTGATCATTCTTTACTTCAACTTGAACATATTCAATTTTGTTTGGTGCCCCCTTCTGTGAAGTTTTGTGAATGTACATGTGTAGAGAATCCTTTTCATGGGGTAAATCAAAGTTTGATTATTTTTGGTATATTGTGGTTCATATGAATGTTCACTAAGTTTTGCCATTGTAAGCAAAAATATATGGTATATTATTTATTTGCTATTATCTAATGTTGCTACATTCTTAAACTTTAAGTGGTCTGTCTTTACCAGATATAAGGTAAAGACAAGCAGCCACCATCACAAAAATAACATTTCCAGGAATTTTAGTCAGCAAAACGTGCTTGAGGGTTAAAGTCGACGGATGATTCATTTAAGCATCAAACCTGTTAGACTTACACAGTGACTGAATTGAATATGGAGTGTAGAGAGATTGAATTGTGTGTGTGTGTGTGTGTGTGTGTGTGTTTGTTTGTTTGTTTTTTTTTTTGTTTTTTTTCCACTTCAGAACTTAAAGTGGGATGTGGCACTGTTGCACCTGTTTGTATACTCATGTATGTATATGGGTTCAAATTGGTTGGTATGGTTTAGAAACCATAAAAATGTTCATCACCACTGCATATTATTTATGAATATATAAGCACACACGATGGTACATGTGCATGTAGAATGTATACAGAAATGGTCAACAATGACTAATGATACACTCAACAGGAATGATGATAGGGGGCTTCATGTGGGGATCCTTGGCAGACATCCGTGGCCGTCGTGCAATTCTGCTGTGGTCGCTTATGGTGAATGCATTAGGTGGTCTGGCCTCCAGCTTTGCCCAGGTGTTCTGGATGTACCTGCTCATGAGACTGATTAGTGGTATAGGGTAAGTTTTGTTGTATTTAGTAGATGACATGCATTGTGATGAGCTCAAGCTTAATGCATCAATTCCCACCAGTTGCTTCCTAGTTTTGTAAATCCAAGCCAAGCAGATTTAAAAAAATAAAAAAAAAAGAAAGATACAGGTATTTGACGTTGGCAACTGCAG
Source organism: Hermodice carunculata (assembly GCA_964020975.1). NCBI lineage: Eukaryota > Metazoa > Annelida > Polychaeta > Eunicida > Amphinomidae > Hermodice > Hermodice carunculata. The sequence goes on along the minus strand of OZ026630.1, from coordinate 57,914,436 downwards.
ATGACATATCAAGGACAATGAAGAGGTACATGGGGTGTGTGCGAACCAAAAGTTGACCAACGGACACCACCTAAGAAAAACAAGTTTTTGTGAAAACCAAAACTTGTTTTACTAATTAGGTTGTATTCATTGGTCAACTTTTGGATACCAGGTGCCTGGGGTTTGAGACCAGGAGCCTGTGCTAGCTGCAACACTCTCTCAAGTGGCTACATCTTGATGCTTGCATCTTCAGTCTGAAATCTGCGTCTTGGTGGTGGTTGCAGGGTGACCACACATGGGATGATGGGTGACTGACCATAATTGCCGTCAATGGTCAGTATGGCTCCACCCCTTACCCTCACAACAATACCTATCTCTAGATATATCATACATCAAGTTGTTCTGCTTCTATGTACACAACTATACCTTGCTTGGAAAGATATTAAATTACAATGTTATGATACAATGTACATGATATACACTGCCATGTCTGCTACCAATTATATCAACCTATGTATGATAGTTGATGTTATTTGCAGTGTTGGTGGAAGCTTACCTGTAATTTTCTCATACTATGTTGAATTTCAACCGAAGAGAAAGAGAGGCAGCATGATTAGTCTTCTGGCTACATTCTGGATGTGTGGGAACGTTGTTGCAGCTGGTAAGAGTTCATATCAGCTTTGCAATAACTTAAAAATAGAGATGTACTTCATAATATTGTAGGGTTTGATGTGATGTGGTTTGTTTGCACCAGTTAAGATGGTATCAACTGTGAAAAAATTTGAAAAGGCAAAAAGATAGAGGTATATGTGAAGTATGTATGTATGTATGTATGTGTGTATATATATATACATATATATGTGTGTATATATATATATATATATATATATATATATATATATATATATATGTATGTATGTATGTATGTATGTATGTATGTATGTATGTACACGCACACGCACACACATTATTGTAGATATCACCAATACATTGGAGGTAGCGCCAGCTTCACCAGGGCATCTAGATTTTCTGCTGATATGTTGCTTACTTGCACATTTGCATGCATAATTTCAGTTATGAATTGGATCAAAATGTGAAAGACAATCAATCTTAATTTATTATATGCTACATTTACTTTCTGCCAGTTTAAAGTACATGAAAGTTACTGGAATCAGGCATGACAATCAATGGAAGATTCCAACACATAAATGTGTAAAAGTGACAGAATTTATGTAATAACAGTATTCATATTTTAGAATTCCACTCTGGTTTTCTGATCTTCATCAGAAACACAATACAATACGATCTATGCATAAGTTCACCAAGTGGGCAAACCCCAGCGGAGATTCTGATGTCAGAGCCAGGCGCACACAGGTTTCTGGGTAATTGGCAGGCCACTCTATCTTACCGCACATGCTACAGCACTGTTCAATACAAGTAATGAAGAGTGAAACACGGACCTTGATTTCTTCAAAAAACAGAATCTGCTGTGGCTGAAAAAGTATTTGAAGGACAAAGGAATATAAATTGATGGAAGGAATAAAGCGGCACTTGTATTTTTGATATTTGTCAGTTTGATGTTTCTTCCTGGTATCAACATTACAGCCCACCACACAACAATCAGTGGTGATTTACCATGATAATTTGCCTGGTCACTCAATGTTCTAAATATCAATGCTTTCCGTACTCCCTCTGCCAATGATCTACAATGGTAAACTTCCATACACCTCCTGTATTTGGTCTATTTTCTGCTTTTCTCTTTATGTTGACACGAAAAACATTAGTGTCCGCCATCATGCATTATCGTGGCCACTTTTGAGAAGGTGCACAGCGCACCATCTGGTAGCAAAAAAAAAGGCCTGCATGCATCGCTTTTGTTATGGGTCAGCTGCCTGGGTTTTCCCGCTTGGTGAACTTATGCATAGATCGTATTATTGTAGACCCAGAGTTTTATCAAGCAGGTAAATGTAGAGAATTTTAGGGACAATACTCTTCAAATTCGTTTTTGTTAAGGTAAGACTGGGTTGTGATTTTGGCACACAGTATGGAATGTAAAAGTCAAACTGAAAGTACATTTATTCAACATTTCTGGAAGGCAAAATCAAAACATGAAAACTAGGATTTTCTTATAGATGTGTAAATGTCCCAGCAGTTGGATAAATTATGCATTTTTATAACCATATAAAATGTGTCCATTGCTGGATTGATGGTTTGGTTTTTACATGCTTCATGTTCCCATGCAATGGAGGTACAGACTGTACCCATGTACATCCATCATAGTGGTTTGGTTTATACATGTTTCATTTCCCCATGCAATGGGGATACAGGCAATACCCATGTCACTCCCATTTGGTAGTTTGCTTTCAGGGCTGGCATGGATTGTTATACCACACACAAGGATTGGGTATTTCTCACCCAACTTTACGTACAACAGTTGGAGGATTTTTATAGCGCTGTGTGTCATACCTGCATTTACATCTGCTCTCATGTTTGTATTGATGCCAGAGAGCCCCAAGTATCTTATGGAGGTAAGTAGTACCAAATACATGACACCTCACTTGATTTTATTTCACATACTAGGATTGTCATTCTGCTTATACTCATATGGTTGGTCAACATTCACCAAACCAATATCAGTGTTCCATGTATATCATGGCTACTGTCAGTGAAAGGTCATTTAATACTCATAACAGTTAAAAGGGTTCTGTCCAGTAATACTGCTTGGAATGTAAGATGTTCCACTACCATGCATCAGGAGGGACTGATAAGAGGAAAACGTATGTGCCCAATAGACTTGAGGAGGGTGTGGGCAATTGTCAATCCTGCATGATGGAGCTTGAGTGCATATCAAAGCATCTCCACAAGTGCATGTTTAATCTTTTGTGGCTCGAATTGTCCAAAGCACAATGTATGTAAATTGTGGCCTGCTTCAACTTAAATTCCATGTGCATTGAAAATATGTTGCTGCTGAGAATTGTACATAAGAGGTGTCATGATGGCATGCCCAAACTCAGCAACTTTCCTTGGCATAGGCTGGGTGCATTACCCCCAACCCGCAGCAATGAAATTTAAAAACTGTTGATTCAGTCTTATTATGACCTGGAAAAGGTTAATGAATTGTGTTAAAAAAATAATTAACTTGAGAATAGAACAAACAGAATTTCCTTCAATTGATTTATGCTTGAATTAGGTGAATCTGAATCAGCAGAACAGAATCTGAGGTGGAATATGAGGGCTGGTATCAAAAATACTAAAACTTGTAAAACCACCTGCAGGCCCAGCTGGCTAAAGGAAAACAAAATTAAACTGAAAAAAGCAAAACTCGTTTATCTCATTAAATAATTTGTGTGATATTTGTTTTTCCCAAGAAAAAGAAAACCCAGGCTGCTTTGAACGTGTTCCGAAGAATTTACCTGTCCAATAATTCAGGTGCATCATTGTCAAGTTTTGAGGTGAGTTCAAAACAATGGTTTTAAATTGTTTTTTATTAGCTCAGCTGACTTGCTAGTCAGGCTGAGCTTCAAACTTGGTGGGGATGTACCTTGGGTGGGTCTCTATTAACTGTGTCGAAGTAATCAGGCTTAAGTGATTTTTAGCTCTGCTGACATGTCAGTCAGCAGAGCGTATAGAATCTGTTTGCGTCTGTCATCTGTCCATCATTGTTGGGTTTGATATTTGTGAATATGGGTCATGTTTTTCTATATAAGTGTATCATACTAGAGACCCGTCTGTAGAACTTCAGTTGTTTAGTGAGCAACTTGTAGAAGTCTGCTCCTTGCATTTGATACTCTATAACAGTGATTCAATCACTTGACTTATTAATTACATAATGTTCCAGATTCATAGATAGCACAAAAACAATATAGGCCTACTTTCTACTTTTGCTATGAGCTCAGCTGACAAACTAGTCAGAAGAACCACAATAGTGATAGGCCTACCAAAAAAATTATGTTTTTATTTTTTGGCAGAAGTAATAAAATTTGGATTGTGAGTAGTTGGGCCTATACATTTTGGAAACACTCTAGTCTGTATTTAATGAAGAATATTTCAAAGGTTGAGAGGACCAGTTTAAAACCACCAGTTGCCTTTTGTGGGTGTCTGCCTGTCTCAAGTCAGGAGTGAAATTTGTTTCTTCATGTTGGTATTGGAAGATGAGTGTTGATGCTTTGGTAAATCTGCAATCTCTTTGCTGTCATTGTTGGGTTTGATATTTATGAATATGGGTCATGTTTTTCTGTATAAATGTATCATTCTAGAGACGTCTGTCGTTAGACTTTTTACATTTTCATCTTCTTCTCAAAAACTGTTGCATGGAATGTTTTGATTTTGCACATGGGTGTTCCTCAGATGGATCTCTATGAAGTTTGTGAAGGAGATGATGATGCAATAATTTTTCTATTTTTTGTGAATTTTTTATTTATTTTATTATTTGTTTTGTTTTTTAAATTAAAATTACCTTGTCTCAAGAACTACCTGGCCAGTTGCTTTGATATTGCACATAGGGTCACCTGGGGTCACGTAGTTCTTATTTGGGCAACCAGGTGGCACTGCAATTTTTCCATGAATTTTGTGTGGTAAGGCTGTTTTTGACTTCTGTAGAACGGCTTAACAGAATTGCTTAAAATTTTATCAGAATATAGTTGGACTCTAGACAATAAAAGTTTGCGAAAATAATGTGGATATGTTAATTTTTGACAAAGTTATGGAATATCAAACTTTGCGACTGCAAGTGAGTGCTCCACTGTATAAATATATATGGCAATACAGTGCATGTATTGCACTATTGTATTTACAATTTCAACTTCTTCTCAAATACCGATGCTTGAGTGTTGCCACTGTACATGTATATAGCTATACAGACTACAGTGCATGTATGGCAATATTGTAAAACCATATTCCAGTCTGCAGAGCACAGGATCATTATGATCCTCTTGTTGGATTTTTAATGAATTTTTTTGTTCATTTTTCGGCCAGATCTTTAAAAATCTTCTTTTCCAAAACTACTCTCCAGTTGATTCAAAATTGTATAGGAACATTTGACGGCATGACAGCAGGAGTTACACACTACGTGGGTGACCTTGACCTCATTCTCAAGGTCACAGAGTCACTTAGGTGTACATGGTTATGATTCTCTTTGAGGGCCATACTAAGACAGCACATGCTAATGGTTCCCTGTGAAGGTCATGCTTAGACAGTACATGAGTGACCTTGACCTCATTTCAGAGGTTACAGTGCAACATACATGAATTTTACTGTTCACAGTAACTTGAGAACTACTTGAAGTGGGACCTTGATGTTGCACATGTTAGTGTTCCATAAAGGTCAGACTTACTCAGTGCATGGGTGCATGACCTTGATCCTATCCCAAGTTCACAGAGCCACAAATGTGATGAATCTCTAGGTCAGCTGAGCATGGGCTGGTCACACAGCCCTATTATTGATCAAAAGTTATGTAAATAATCAAATAATCATACACATGTAGTTTGCAATTAGACTAGTAGTGTAGGGGGACACATTGAAATTGTGTTTTATTCATTAAATGTGTAATACAGTGGTCATCTGTAATAAGACCTCCATCACAGAAGGTTGTTTTTTTTTTCAAAAGACCACTGTTCTTTAACAGAATTACAGAATTGCTATTATGTTTACTAAACAAAGAAAGGCTTTCTCTCCCACTCTTCAGTACAGGTACCCGAATGGTCAAATATATTTGTTTGTCAATGCATAATGACTACTCTTTGTCTGATGTTATTTTTGAACAGGTCAAATATTTAGAAACCTCAACAACTAAAGATGTAGACATGAGCTATATAGCTGCAGCAAGCAGGCAAGGCTGTATGTCACAGTGGCGTACCACTTGTGACTCTTTTCAAAATGCATGCCGTAAGGTGAGTATCCAGAAATCCTTTTCAATCTATAGTACTTTGATGACAGTTCAGTCAAGGGTCTTTGGCTAATGATACCAAAAACATAAAATACATTGTATATTACTTTCAAATGTTGTAACATTGAAACAACAGTTGCTGTTATGTACTTTTTTATTCCCTTAACCCCAAAGTGTATATTGTTTTTACTTAAAATTTTTGAAGTCAAAATTATATAATCATCAGGAAAAGACCAATATGATACATGATAGCAGTCCTAAAACCAGTTGTAATGGAACAAGTCACATGTTAAAAATGTTCCTATTTGTAGGTTTTGCTGTTTATGGCAAGAATTTTACTGACACTGCAACAACAGTAAATACCAGATTAGGTTATACATGTTTTCAGACTTTGATGCCAGGTGTTTGGTGGCTATTATGGTGTTACATGATTAAACTTGGTTTTGGATGGATACTTAGAGGTATTTGTAAGGTACAGTCACCTTTACATGCATGAGATTATGTGTACATGCTGAACATGTTCATATTGTGGACTATATTTGTATTGTATGCATTTTTATTGAAATCGTGCCTTGTGGTCCACTTGGCTCTCTAAGTGAGAGATGACAAAAGACAAGGAAAGAAGACAAGAAATGTGCAGATGATCAATGTCATGTATGGCAAAATGATGAATGTACTGTACTTAGGTCCAGAGTTAAGAGAGTTTAGACTATGTTTACCCCACAAAATGTGGTCTGATAAGGGCAGTGTATTCTGGACTAACGTGCATGGATGTGTTATGCTACATATATCATTCAAGTATTTACTTTGCACAGTTAAGCATGGTTGAAGTTTAGGGTATCATTTGCCAGATTTCTATTTCCAGCTTAGGAAGAAATTGCCTTTGTAAGCTATATTTTCTGTGTTTTATATTGTCTGTAATTTATTACTTAAAATCTGGATGAGACAGACTTGCATGGTTTTCATTTGTTGATTGATATGGCTGTTTACCATATTTTGTGCAGTAATAGCTACATGTCAATAAAAAATTGTACCCTCAAATTCAAAACATCAAAAGTAATCTCCAAAATTGATACAGAGATGCAAAGAAGCTGGTCAAACTAGGCCAACACTATCAATGTTCATTATTCATTATCTCAAAGTCCATGTTCCGTCCATTCACTGCAGAAAAATGTTTATTTATCATGGTGACCAAATTTCAGTTATACTGGATAAGATTTTGAAAAAAAAGGACAAAATCTACCTTCATAAATGTAAAGTGAGGATGTGCAACATGGACCATTAAGACTCACTAGGGTTAGGTCGTGGCAGCAACACTTCACTCTAATGTCCCAAGCTAATAGGAAGAGGAGAAATGTGTGGTTGTAACCAACAGACGAAAATAGGCCGAAACATTCAATGTGTGGCCGAAAATAACATCATTATGTTAACAGTATTACATATATGAATAGTTAACACTCTAAATGGTTAAATGTCCATCCTTTCATATATAAAATGTGAAATTAAAATTCATAACTTATTTTGTTGAAACAAAATTTCTATTTAAACAAGCAACAGCATGTAATCTTATTCAAATATGACCTCAGTCAGTTAAGCCTCAATTTCCTCCTTAAACCAACCAAACCAGCTGGTAGTCAAATGTCTTCTGCTGAAGTGTTTTTCACTAATTAGAACTGTAACGATAAACTATTTAACTGAGAATTGTACACCTATCAAGATAACATGCCCCAGGTCAACAGGTTTCCATGGCTTGGAAAGCTGTCGACTCTGTCTAAATTTAAGGGGTAAAGGCTTAACTGAAAGCAAGTGCTAACGTAAGAAACATCAAAAGGTCCTGAGAGGATGTACCCCTTGACAACAAACTTGCATGTTACATCATTCAGCAAGTCAAACTCAGGTTGAAACAGACCCCAGATACTGAAACTGAGAACCTCCAAAACAAGGATTATCACTTTGCACCTAAACCATATATACACGAAAAAAATAATGCTACTTTACAAGAAAGGTTTATTCATATAAATGTACATATTAGCTTTGAACATTGTGAATTAGAGGTACATGATCTGCATGAAGTGATTAGTGGTTCTGTACATATTTGCCAGAATGCACACTTATGCATTGCGGCATTGGTACAGAATAGTCCATCTCTCCATCAGGATCGTGACTACCTATATGTGCTCTTTATTCATGCCATTCAATTCTGAAATGAGTAAGTTCCTAGCATTATCTGCAAAGAAAGCAAGACATTAAGTAGACTTGGGCTAACTGTAGGCCTATTTAAGCCTAAACTTGTGAATTAAAAGTATTACTTATAGAGTTGGACTCCCCACATACATTTGCTTTTCTAAATTTGTAAAAGTAATTAATAATTTACAAAGCAGAAATTCAGTGCAGATCATATACAAAAATACTTGTATTCCATGTGTATCTTTGAGGTCTAATGATTAGGAACAGTTGGAATCTTTGATCAGTGATACCTGTGGAAACGGATACTGGTCCATAAAGGAAATGGCTGAGCTGTTCTTAAAAACTGTGACTGAAACAGAACTAGAGAAATATTCCATTAATTGTATTGCAGATTTTTAGCAGCACAGCTGAGTTATTCAAGCCTCCACTATTGCGAACGTCTCTTGTGTTATTGATTATTTACTTCACACTGTCCTTTGGGTAAGCATATTTGCATAATACTGTAAATTGTTTAATTTTGTTGTATTCTTACTTTTGCATTTTGTGCTGATGATGCAAAACCATGAAAGTAAAAACACAGTGAAATAGTATTTTAGCAATGTATGAACAGGAATTATGTCCAAAATAGTGAAATTAAAACAAAAGTGAAATGTCAAAAATACAAAAACTGTGAAAATTTGAACACACAAAAACAAAGCAATTTACAGTACATGTCTAAGTCAGCAGGACAACAGTAAATTACTGCCAGGAAGATAAGACTGGACTAGATCATTGAAACCAGCAGTGTTCTTTATCAGGTATTATACTAAACCACTACAGTAAGCATGCTAGCTATTGTGGCCTTGCCTTGTTACTCTATATTTTTATTATTGTGTAGCAGCATAGTGTTGGAAAGCAAGCATATCATGTTATTTCTTGATCTTGATGTCAAGGTAAAAAATGAATAAAACAGTTGTTTCATGTTGGCATTGGATGCTGAACCTGAACTGGGATGCATATGTACTTTTAAATTATTACTTTTCTTGTAATCCCATAAGCCTGTGCATGTCCTCATGTTGGTTTAAATCTGAAAAAAATTGACCTTTATGGTCTCTGTGGTTAAAAGGCCTGTGCAGTCATTTGTTTGTTGCATGTGTATTCTAGTGAGTTAAAATGATAGACATACGCAAATACATGTATATGTGTGTGTGTAGTTACTTATGCTGTGTCTATTGCTAACACAGGTATTACGGACTGTGGATGTGGTTCCCAGAGCTTTTCAACAGAATAGAACAGAATGGAGGTTCCCCATGTGTCTCAACTGTAGTCAATGTGACTCACTCCAATGAGTCACACACTGACCCTTGTGCTGAGACAGTCAGCACACAGATATACTATGAGGGGTTTCTTACTGCACTGTCTAATTTACCAGGAAACATCTTCACCATATTTTTGATTGATCGAATTGGACGCAAAATTCTGCTATGTAAGTTCACAACCAAAAATACATGTATATATAAAAATCAACACATTTGTATAATAAGAGTTTACAGCAAAAAATGATATACTACTATTATCTGATAATTACTGTAATTAATATAAGTATGACAGTTGCTTGATATGGTTATATATACTTGTGTATATGTAGTTATAACTTTACTAAAGAAACACAGTTTGTGCACTTAAAGCTGAAGCACAGATTGAGGTACATTTTCTCTGGTGATGTGCTGCTTCCATTGTTGTAGATGGGTTAAGTAACACACAAATATTTCTTGGTTGCATATTAATTTCATTTCAATGTTTTTTATGGTGTGGTTAATGTTGTATTTGCAGGTGGTAGTATGGTGCTGTGTGGTATCAGCGTCTTTTTCCTGTGGTTTGTCCACAATAAGACACAGAGCCTGATCATGTCTTGTCTCTTTGGTGGTATCTCTGTCATAGGTTGGAATGTGCTTGATGTTATAGGCATGGAGCTCTTTCCAACTCACCTAAGGTAAGTCTATCAATGTAACTTTTTCAATCCCCCACAACCTTTTAAAATATATGTGCTATAGACGTACCAGAAGATCTGGGGAAAGATAGTGTAGCTTGGGTTACCCTCACAAATTGGAGTCATATAAATGTATATGTTCCGCACAACATGCCATTCTGTGCAGAGTGGGGATATTCTGCTATGGCACTGTACAATGTGTGAATCCTCACATGGTGCGCCTTTGTGGAGATCAGTCATGCTTGTCATACGCATGCAGTAATGTGCTATACAACCCTGTGTCTGATCAAAATTTGTATTTTTAACAATATATGATAAAATTCCTAAATTTGTATTTTTAACAATATATGATAAAATTCCCATGATTCCTAAATCATGTGGGGATATTAAGAAATGCGCGGTTATAAATTTGAGTTATGCATAATGAAATTCTGGTATGGTCCTGAACCATAAAGGGATTTGACAATATTAAACACTGATCTTCTCACATGTGGATCTTTAAAATTTGATAATGATGGAGAGCAATGTATAATAAAATTTGATTATTCCTGAATCATGGGGCTGTTTAGAAATAATAAAACCAAAAATTCTCTATTAGAAGACGCACCCTGACATTGGGATATCTACAATCTACAAGGTTATAATCTGTCATTTTGTTCAGCAGAAAAACCCTAATAGAAGACGCACCCTAACTTCAGGCTGCTCAGTCAAAGTAAACACAATAAAAAGATCATGCCTGAGTTTCATGTGTACCACTTGCTCAACTTTTGCACACTATATGACCATTCTACATTTTTCTTTTCCTTCATTGTCGCATGTTTTTTTACGTCATTTCATTAATGGGCATTGTGCAGATCCTCACATGGGCATGCCATGTGAGGATCTGCACAATGCACAGCCTCATATCAAAATATCCCCACTCTGCACAGAACGGCACATTGTGCGAAAGATATATGCATATAGAATCACCATCACATTACTGGATACAGGTTCATAAATGTGACGAGCAAGTTCTGTTTGAGCAATATATTACAATGCCAAAAGTGGAGTACTGTATCGCTCAAATGTAACTTCGGAGTCTTATCTGTGAGCCTGTATCCAGTTACAAGATGGTGATTCTATCTATCCCAAGTTTAAATGCAGAATAGACACAAATTATGAGAGCATTTGTGCAATAAAACAAGGGTAAATTGGGCTTGTACACAATGCCAAGGGTGGAGGAATTTAAGTCTAGTAAAAGTGATTAGGTATCATAGTTTGAAAATGGAGCTCCGCTGTAAGTGCCAAGAGAAATAAGAAACAAACCAGAGGATTTTAAAGAATAACTTAATAATGTGTGGCTTCACTGAAAAAAAGTGAAAGCAGTGAACAGGGGGTAAATCAATGTTATTGATATGTCCTGTTACACAGCAGAAGAAGAAAATGTGGTCAAGGAAGTCTGGATGGGCCTAGGACAAGTGGTTTTAATGGTGATTCAGTCACTGTTCATTGCGTCACGTTGACTTGATGGTTACTCGACCATTTAAGTATGCTCCTGCAAAACATGCCAGACGTTTAGTTATTAGCATGTGACATCAATGACACAGTGTTAACCTCTGGAATCAAAGCACGTGGACATGGGGACATCGGTGTTTCAGACATGAGTTGATGAGCACTTGGAGAAGGCAAGATGGCCATGTTTTTGCCAGACTTCAAAGCAGTACGCGGTTCCCAGGCAATATCACTTTGCCTGGCTTGAGAACATCCAGGATTTGTCACAATGTTGGATGTTGTATGTTGTTGATTACAGGTGGCAATTGCATAGTTGTTTACAATAGCAATATTACGATGACTGCTGAACTGCATAATGGTGGTTTTCAGCACACACATGCAAACGATAAAAGTAGCAGCATTCAATTGTTCTGGTTCAGAGTATGGAAAATTCTAATGTCATTTGCCTTATAGGGATAAATGACCTGCCTGAGTCATGTGCCATATAAGGACAGGTGACATCAAGCAGGACCAATGACCAAAACCCACCCATGCCAAAAAATTACCTTGGTCATGTGCCATGTAAGAAAAAGCAATAACGCAAAGATCGCATACAACTCAAAATAAATGATAGTTGGATGTTGTCTCTGTGCTGGAATCATGCTAGTGTAAGCTTGGGATAAATGTATATATGTATCTTTGTGTGTGTGTTGTGCATATACATGCTTGCATATACACACACACAGAGCAGGGGTTTCAGTATGATAAGGCTAGTTGAGGCATAATACTAGTTCACAATGTTGAGGGATCGAGGACAGCCAGGATGGAAACCACTGCTGGCCTGTGTCCAGCTGTGCTGCCACCTGGTGGGACATTCTGTGTGTTATCAGCAAATTCATGAATGATTTCAAGTAATTTATGCTAGGTTTCAATGAATAGAAATGATCATCTTTTCTTCATACTGATCATGAGAGTCCTTGTGCCATATCTGACTATCCTGTCTTCTAGCATGCAGGAGAGATCTTGAGATACCATGCAGGCAAGTAACACAGGAGTGGAGTGACAGACAGATGGACAACCTGAAAACATGTACCTCCTGAGGCAGAGAGTTAGCTCACATGAGGAACACACAGTGGACTCAGCTGATTTAATTTATGTTAATTTATGTTGCAGGTCAACTGCTAATGGGGTGGAGATGGGTGTGGGAAGGATTGCAGCCATCCTGGGCAATGTGGTGTTTGGACAGTTGGTAGATATTCACTGTGCAATACCTATGTTGATGGTTGCAGTCTTCATGGCTATTGGAGGTCTATCTGCTATCAAACTACCAAACAAAGCACAGGCAGACCTTGGATGAACATTATATTTTACACTTGGAAACAGATGTGTATATGTATGAGTGTGATCAATAGTGCCAATGTTATATATTTTCATAATTCATCAATTTTTTATATTTATGTATATATGTAAAATATACATGGATATATATATATATTGAAAATAAGACAGTACAGGTTTGCCTTTCTGGTAAATGTTAGATTGATGAATGGGTAAAATATCATTGGTTTAGGTGAGCTTAGTTTAGGTGAGCTACCATAAGCTGTTCCACACAAGCAGGTGTACGTAATTTTAGTGGAACAGACACACGCACTGGTAGTTCAAGCATGGGACTGTCTTGAAGAACCAAGCGGTGGGTCTGTGCACAGATATCTTTAAATTTCTAGTTTAAATGTCAATATTATGCATAATAGAAATGTAATTTTTTATCTCGTCACTCAGGTTTCATTTAGTTCTGAATGAATCTTTTTGCACTTTGTTGCATTGTATTAGAGGAACAGTTTTTGTTATCAAGATGGCCCTGAAAGGGCTCTGAAAATATGTATTGACTCTTTGTACATGTATGGCCCAATTGTACAGTATAAGATTAAGGAGGTGTAATTTGATGGAACTCCTCAATCCAGTAGTTGGAGCATTCAGCTTCAGATTGGTTAATGGGTATTTAAAGTTCCAGTGTTGGAATGTCTGTATTTAGGCCAATTTCTCTGGCCCTCCAGAATGTTTCATTTCTTTCACGTGAAAATTCTTGTTGTCACTTTTGGTGATGATCAGATACTCGTGAGTACTAAACTGTATCAGTTGGCATAAACATATTTTATTCATGTAAATCACGTTGTTAGTTTTACACCAAAAATGTTTTAACAACTGGGAAAGAGGGCTTACCCCTATGTCAATGCCTGTTATGAGAAAGGACAGCGATACGCCTGGCAGCACAAGACACACGTACAATCGGTAACATGCTGCAGACGACAACACCAAGATGAGATAGGCAGTGGGTCTTCACCAGTATTAGAACAATTTGGAAATAACGTGTACTACTGAATAATTTAAGGCTGGAATTACAACTCCAGTAAAACCTCTCTAACCGAACACATCCATATACCGAACACCTCTCTATACTGAACACCATTTCTCAGTCCCAAATATATAATTCCAATGTAAGCAAACCTCCCTATACCAAACACCTCGCTATACCGAACACTTTTTTCCGGTCCCAAGGGTGTTCGGTATAGGGAGGTTTTACTGTACTGATGTTCACATTAACTCTTCACTGACCATGGAACACCATGAATGATTGCCCAAAGGCCTGAGGGCAGGCTGCAGCATTGAACTCATCCAGCCGTGCAGAGGAACTGAGGTCCAGCGTCGCAGTAAGGGAAAATGCAGCACCCACGCCATGTCCATCACACACAGGCCACATGCCAAGAAGGGTAGTTTTGGTATGTAATTGAGGGCACATTACTGAATACTTTGGACGTGAAAAGAATTGCCAAGTAGCTTCATGTGATGAACCACATGTGCATTTAGGTGTGTCCTGTACACCAATTTTAAAAAGATGCAGATTTAAAGGACTAATGTTTAAGCACATGTTGTACAGGTAAAAAACTATCAGTTGGTTTAAACATATTTTATTACAAATCATTTCAACTTCCATATAACAATGTGGTGTTATATACTAATCCAGAGTGGGCAACATACATTTTTTTTTTTTCATGTGCAACTATCGATTGCACATGGAAAAAATATGCATGTTCAAACATGCATTTTAGAAAAATGATTCAGTGTTATTATGAAAGAAAGCCAATGCCTGTATAAAGAAAAACACAAAAAAATATGTACAGAAGTGTTGAAGTGTATATAAAGTTTGGCTGTTTTTTGGGCCAGTCTTTGTATGAAATTTTGCATATGATGCACTTAATGTCAAATATCACAGCCTAATTCTTTTCACATATGAATATTTTTTATTCAAATTTTATATGTGTATTTATGATAAGAAAAATTGTAGAACAAAGCAAGGGAATGACCCAACTTGCTCATAACCTTGTAAAAAATTCAATGAGAACAACTCATCAGCTGAGTTATCAGAAGCTGTGCTTCATAGAAAATTCAATGAGAACAACTCATCAGCTGAGTTATCAGAAGCTGTGCTTCATAGAAAAATTCAATGAGAACAACTCTTCAGCTGAGTTATCAGAAGATGTGCTTCATAGAAACAAAGTCCTGCATAACTCAATATTTGAAGGAATATTTCTTTTAAGTTTACACAGGGCTTCATGATTTATTGGCACAGTAGATGTAGCTTGTGCAAGGTTGTGTGTACATTACAGTGGCTGAATGTAATACATTTCAGTTTTCAAGCCTACCAGAATGTCACTTAAACTACCATGTGATCCCTGTAAGTATCCTAGATACTTATGAAATTGAGGTAAACTGAGCTGCAATTGCAGATCCATATTTGAATCTACAATTGCAGCTCAATATTAAAGCCGAGTTATCAGGTAAATGATGGAAAAATAGAGAACACATGCATTAGCATTATTTAAACATTTTTTACTCTAAAAAATCAAGGTACGAGGGAGGCTTAAAGGGATTTTGTGGGTATAGTGTGTCAATCACGCTGTTTGACAAGAGGCCTACTTATTGGTTGGAAACTTTTTGACCACTTGTGGCATGGCCATGTAAGCCAGGTGCCAGCATACACAGACAGTGGGACTTCACCACCAGCAGAACAGTTTTATTAATTACATGTACTGGTGAATGATGTAAGGCTAGGATTGATCAGTTTTACAACTACTGATCACATTCACTTTTCACTTAAAATACAACACCATGAATGATTGCCCAAAGGTCTGAGGGCAGTCTGCAGCATTGGAATCACCCAGCCGGGCAGAGCCCCTGAGGGCACCCTCAGGTACCATGTCACAGTAAGGGAAAGTGCAGTGCCATTAACATCACACACATGAACTTGTCCTAAAAGAGGTTAACTGTACCTACAGTAATCAAATGCCCGGTGACTATTTGTGTACAGCAAAGAAGATGCCCGTGTTTTTGGAAAAATGGAACATTGGGGCAAACCATAGAGTAGCATGTGTTATGGAAAAGGAGCACAAGGAGCAATTTTGGTTTGTAACTGAGAGCACAGTACTGAATACTTTGGATGTAAAAAGAAGAAATGCCAATAATCATTATTTATTGAATCCTCCATTCCTGGAGAAGAGGTAGTACATTGAGATAACGTAAATACATAATCCATATATTAAGTAAAATGCATTGATCATGTAGGTTGCCCGTTGGGGTCATGCAAAGGCTAGGGCCACATGCTGCCCTCCATCTGATGGCGCCCACTGGCAGTAACATTCCACATTATAATATGATAATGATTTATTAAGCTCACAATGGGTAAAGTAAAATACATATATTCACATGAGCATTCAGGTGTCTCTTTTACACCTATTTTTAAAAGATGTATGGCAAGCCATTTTAATGTTTAATCATTATTTTGGATATCCAAAATCCTATTTCAGATGTCAAGAATTCAGTTTGGGAATCAAAATATCAATTTCTGTTGTCAAAAAATATTTTTTTAGCTCTGCTGACCATAGGTCACAGAGCTCTTGCGGTCACTCATGTCTCTCTGTCCATCTTCCTGTAAACATTTGCTTGTGAGCATGATACAGTCCACAGTTTTCAGGATAGCCCCATATAACTTTCAGGACTTATTTAGAAGCGCCACCTGTACTATGATGGAAATGAGGAGTTAAAATGTGGTGAAAAATTTTTTAAAATGTATATCTCAAAAAATAATTATATTAGACATGCCAAATTTATGGAATATATAGATCAAGTGCAGTGCTAGTATGTTATATAATGTCAGTGACCTTGACCTATTTTGTAAGGTCAAATAGGTAAGACTAGGCAAGGCCAGTAGCAGTCAATAAACTAGAATAGTGAAAAAAACTTTGACCGGTTTCACTCTGTCCTGAGCTGATCAGGGGTTTTTAGCCGTAAGGAACAACATAAGGAGATGGTTCTGCTCAGTGGCCCATGGAAAACCATCTGTCTGCATATACCTGTAGGCCCTGGCATAGTGAAGAACCTTGCCTGAAGGCTATATTTCCATCAGTTGTAGGACCTTCACTGTATATGCAAGGTACTCTGACAGAGTATTTGCATCGAGTGAACCTTCCAGGATAAGTTTATGTTGTGTACAGGTGTTTGTGACAGGCCATTGTGACAAAGTTACATTTTCCAGCTTGATTTTTCGTTGACTCGTTTTGATACAAAGTTGTACACCCCTAGCACTAATCACTTCCTCTTCTCTTAGATCATGCATCTATTCAATGAAGTCAACTATATCTAAAATTTAACCTCACCTCTTGCTCCCGTGGGTCGTAGACAGGACAGCATTCATTTGTGCTGAATGGCTTGCAGATCTCATGTTATGTGGCTTGGCCACTTTGATTCTGGTTTGAATTTTGTCCGAGGTCATTTCCACTGTCCAATTGTGAAAGGCTTGGCCCTTCATTTCATTTGCCATGGTATGCAGAGTTCATTATTGGTGATGGAAATATTTCAATGTTCCACCGCAAATCTTGCATTATGCCACGTGGCAAAGTGTGTAACATTAACAAAGTTCAAATTTGTCTAGTCTTGGGAGGGCGTCAACATGGGTGGTGTGGGTACAGGCCTTGGTGTGGGTCGCAGTTGGGTTCTTGGTACTTTACACTGTCTCATTTCCATTTCTGATCATTGTCCAGGATGAATCCCTAGTAATAGCATCCCTAAAACATTGGCAATGTCCAGGTCTACAGTGAGGTCCTTGCCCACATGCAAAACGCCTACTCTCTTGAGGCATCTTTCCATCAGTGTGGTAAAGACTTAGGGAAAGTGTTTGGCTCAGAAACCTTGCTTGCTCCACGCAGTGAATAATTTCTGTAGAACTTTTCAAAACCGCCACTTCATGGAATTCAAATAATTTAACACTGGAAACTTGATTGTAGAGCACAAACGGCCTAACAAATCACAAACTACTAGAATGATGCCTGAATGGCACGAACCTCAGCTTAAATAGTACAAGGTCAATAAATCACAAACTACTAGAATGATGCCTGAATGGCAAGAACCTCAGCTTAAATAGTACAAGGTCATGTGACACATGCCTAGAATGCCATTGGTAGTTAAATGCCCTGGGTGGACTACCCACACCAGGCTCCGTACGCATGCCCATTAAAACCAACATTAATAAATTAATATATGTCATTAAGGGCTGGCAAAGTTGAGATACACTCATTCCCATGGTTTTTATGGCCATTTCCAGTGAGTCAAGTGTTAGCATGTTTTATGTTTGGGCACATCCAGTGCATTTTTTTGCTAAGTTTTCAATGTCCTTATGCAGATTTGGCCATCAGATGTAACTCCGGGTAAGGCCTTTCATTTTCACTATGCGAAGGTGGCCTTTATGAAGTTCATTTCAAATTCTTGTTTGTAGCTTGGTGGCACTACAACGCTTATCCCCCGCATCAAGCAGTGATGTGAAACTGACAGATCATCTTTTCTTACATGGTATGGTTTGAGCTCATGTGAACATATTTCACCTTTCCTCCCCTCTAGAGTGAGTGACAACACCTTACTTAAGATGGGCTCCTTGTGTTTCATTGGTGATATTTCCTGTTCTCTATAATTGTACCATAATTCTGTTCCTTTGTTGAGGTCTTCAATTGCAAATAGACATAACTGTGCTTGCGTATCATCATCTTCCACACACTTCATGTTGCAGTTTGCAGTGTTTAGGAGTCATTTGCCATTCAACTGAGACCTTCACCAAATGTTGAATCAATGCATAATTTCTCATTTTGTTCATTGTCATAGAAGTACAGGAAACTTCAAATTCTGAGGCCTGTCTTGCTTAACCTCCTTTCTCCCTCTTTGCCACTGATTAGATCACTTAAGTATTCCACAAGAAAATCACCTCTGCTGAAGTGTTAAGTCCTAAACACTCCATATCCAATGTATGGATTGACAAACATCTTCTTGAACCCCTCTTGGTCCTTCCCAACTTGACTGACCTGCGATCAAAATGGGTTTGTCGATGCATGCTTGGATAATCTGTGGCCAACAATATTGTTTTCTGCTGGGATAAGATGGTTTACACCTTTCTAGAAATATTTAGGTTTTTATGTACATGGTGCACTTATGAATCATCAGTATAAAGTCCAAGTTGGACCTCTGCATAATTTCTCATTTTGTTCATTGTCATAGAAGTACAGGAAACTTCAAATTCTGAGGCCTGTCTTGCTTAACCTCTTTTCTCCCTCTTTGCCACTGATTAGATCACTTAAGTATTCCACAAGAAAATCACCTCTGCTGAAGTGTTAAGTCCTAAACACTCCATATCCAATGTATGGATTGACAAACATCTTCTTGAACCCCTCTTGGTCCTTTCCCAACTTGACTGACCTGCGATCAAAATGGGATTGTCGATGCATTCTTGGATAATCTGTGGCCAACAATATTGTTTTCTGCTGGGATAAGATGGTTTACACCTTTCTAGAAATATTTAGGTTTTTATGTACATGGTGCACTTATGAATCATCAGTATAAAGTCCAAGTTGGACCTCTGCATAATTTCTCATTTTGTTCATTGTCATAGAAGTACAGGAAACTTCAAATTCTGAGGCCTGTCTTGCTTAACCTCTTTTCTCCCTCTTTGCTACTGATTAGATCACTTAAGTATTCCACAAGAAAATCACCTCTGCTGAAGTGTTAAGTCCTAAACACTCCATATCCAATGTATGGATTGACAAACATCTTCTTGAACCCCTCTTGGTCCTTTCCCAACTTGACTGACCTGCGATCAAAATGGGATTGTCGATGCATTCTTGGATAATCTGTGGCCAACAATATTGTTTTCTGCTGAGATAAGATGGTTTGCACCTTTCATAGAAATATTTAGGTTTTTATGTACATGGTGCACTTATGAATCATCAGTATAAAGTCCAAGTTGGACCTCTGTAATATTTGATCTTTTGACAGCTTTTCTACCTGTTCCAAATATTTCAGCAAAGGAACATCTGGAATTTTTATTCCCTAAGCTTCCTTGATATCTGCACTTAGTTAGTATAACTGCCTCTCCATATCCCTGAACAACTATTTTTTTTCCTTCCTTTGCAGTGTGTCAAATAAATGGTCCCAAAGTTGAAAATCCTTCAGCCTCATTAAACTTTATCAGATCCTCATGATTTTCACGAAGCTACATGGTACGTAGGAAGAAAATCTCATGCCCTTGCAAATAACTCTTTGCAGCCTTTCCAGAAACTCACGATTGAATGCGCTCATCCAGGACATAATATTGGTGAATGTCACAGCCCATTTCTCCCATGGTTGTACTTCTGTTGAAAGTGCTGTGCATCCTGAAAAACTTACCTGTAACCAGGTTGATTCTTTCAATTTGATCTTGGAATCAGGATGTTTTATTTGAGCATGTTGAGAACTAAGTCTTGTCTAACCTGAATAGTCCATTGCCTTGACATGTTCTAATGAATTTGACCAGCACGAGTTGAATTGAGCTGAACTTCATTTTTATACCAGGGTTATTGGTTCAATGTAAAAGCACTTATCTCCCTCCAGGCCCTGGATGAAAAATGATAATGCAGAATGATGACATGAGATACACAAATAAAATATCATTATGAGATAGAATAGGCCTACAAAATAGCAATAAGACAGATGCCGAACTTTGTGTTAACATGTGATGGTAGTAAAACGCTGAATTCT